>CM076569.1:561298766-561401104 GCA_034641835.2 Pinus albicaulis | reverse complement strand
TATGGAAGCTTCCTTAGAGATAGAGCCTATCCCATGATTGTAGGGATCCCAACTCCTCTTCCACCATCTATAAAAGCTTGTCTTCTCCCTTAGCAAGCTAGCTGAACTTGTAGGAAGGAAACTATAGCCAGACAGCTGTTGAGAGCCAAGTCGAAGAGAGAGAGCTTTGTCCAGATTCCCGACAAGCTTTGTTGAGACGTGCTCCGATGTCAGCCCTGCCGAAGGAAGATCAAGTGTCAGAGCTTTGGGTTGTAATCCTTCCTTTGTTATTTTAATATAAGTGAATTTGATTATGGTTCCATTCATGTGTTTATTTCTTTACGCAATGAATTATATCCTCTCTGACTGATGTATGGTTACACGCTTTAGATTTTACGTTGTATTTTGTTGTTTCCTTGCACGTGTATAGCTATTTGTACGTGTCAAGCAGAAGGATCGTGATCTACCAAGCAAGGGATGGGAAGCATCACCTTTTCTTCGACGACCACTGCGTAGGATTTGAGGTAGGCAATTCGTTATGATTTTTGTCATTTTGTAACTAGGAACCTGCGTCACTGCGTGACTTCATTGTTGCTAGACCCGATCTGAGCTAGTAGGGATCGCCTCTGTCCACAGAGGGGATTTACCTCTTCAACAAACTGGCGACTCCACTGGGGACCAAACCCAGAATCTCTGGTTTCGTGTGACATAGGTGATTAATTTTACCACATTGAAACTGGAAATTTTATTGTTTCATGTTTTAAGAGTCTAGAAACGAGTAAAATATGACTCTATCTCTTTCAATTTGGAAGCAAGCATGAAAGGACAAGCGCTTGATGATCTTTTCAAATTTAATGAGTCAGAAAAGATCGAAATCACTGTTCTGGTAATCTAGGCAGAGGGGTGTACCAGATATCCATGAACTGCCATATACACCTTCGTTAAAAAATGAAAAAGAAATCAACCAAGGACTTGACATACATGCAGGTAATCTCCCTGAATATTTTGTCATGTCTTCACCTTGTACTTCGCTTCCAGCTGGATATAGGTCTTTAAGTCAAGTCATGGCCGCCATTGCCTCTATGGGAATATCGACTCCATCCACGAGGCCGGTTATTCCTTCATTAGGGATGTCACCATCGACACCTCTCACGGCATATCCTTTCGTCACATCAGTACCTGTTAGGCCTACTGTCTATGTAGCTGCGTCTACGCCCGCTGTCACTACTCAGTCAACCAGGATCTCGTCAGTTCCTTAAGACATTTACATATCTTCTACTATTCCTGAGAATATTTCTCCTGAGGAGTATCGGTTGTCTTTATAGCTGTCAAACTCCAAGGTTGGTCAGTCCTCTCAAGATCTCAACCGTCCTTACTTTTCCCATTATGGACCGGATGGTACCCCGATTTATGTATTTCCATATCAATATGATGAGCAGGGCAACCTTCTTCGTTTTCCTACTCCTGAGGCTTATCAATATATTAACGGTTTTCTGTCTACCCAAGTTGGGCAACCTTCTAACCCACAAGGACAACCCTTCCAGGGACAACCTTCGGCCCAGCCTGGTTATCTATACGACCCGCAAGGACAACCCTTACAGGGACAACCTTCGGGCCAGTAGGGATTGTTGTATGGTCCGCAAGGGCAGTCTTACAACCCTCAAGGTCAACCTCTGCAGCCTCACCCTGTGGTCCAGCTGGGGCAACCTCAAGGACCCACAGGCCAACCGGGGTATCAACCCAAACCGTTGTACGGTCCTGGGGGGAAAATCCATCTTTCTCAACCTTTGGTGCAACCTCAGCAACCTCAGGTTCCAATTGGTTCGGATGTTGCATAGTCAGGGCCACCTTATGGTCCTGTCACAGGTCAACCTGGTTATCAGGCACAACCTTGCCCTCTCCCGCCATCAGGCCAACTGCTCAGTCGAAGCAGCCTGGTGTCCTTCATCAGCTGGGTCAACCTGTTCAACCAGGACAACCTGTTCAACCAGGGCAACCTGCACAGCTAGGTCAACCTGTTCAACCAGGACAACCTGCACAACCAGTTAACCCTGCTCAACAACCGATCTATTCTATGCCACAGTTGAACCTGCCTGTGCGCCCAACTTATTAGGCTCAACAGGGCCCCACTTACCAGCAGCCCGCTCGACCCCAAGGCAGCTATTACCTTCAAGGTCAGTCTCGACCGGTTTACAACCCGCCCCAAGGTTTTGGTTATTACCTTCAACAACCAGGCTATACTTGTACTCCGCAATCAAATCCATACACTGCTCAAACGGGGCCTACGTATAATCAGGGTCAGTACCCTAGTTATCAACCCCCATACCCTGGTTCTCAGCAACTGTATCAACCCAATTACATGGCTTATACCCCCTATGGTCAGAATCCTCCAGGACAGAACCAATGGGGGCAGATTTATGCTCAACCAGGTTGGAGTACAGGTACAGGTCCTTATCGGGGACCTGGCATGCCTTTTAACCCTCAATTACCTTTCCTTTCCACTTTGAAATTACCGGATGTATCTAAATTGACCAATGATCCGATTCTTCATAATCCATATTGGCCTATGGTTCCGACCAAGGTACCTGGTGACTGTCCCTAATTTGAAGGCAAATCTGGAGAAGACCCCCAAGCACGTGTCATGACCTACCATTTGTGGTGTTCTTCGAACTCTTGGGTGGATGACTCGATTCGTCTACGTCTTTTCCAGTGCACTCTTACCGGCGTTGCTGCTAAATGGTACATAGAACTACCTCGTGGTATTTTTCAAGACTTTAATACTCTAGCTATGGAATTCCTGACACATTTCCAGTTACCAGTTCGTTATGAAGCCAGGACGCATCTCCTGACATCTCTGAAGCAGGACAAAGCCACTCATATTTCAGATCATATTCATGAGTGGAGACGTCGTCGTCGTCTGATCAAGTTTGAAATTCCTGGTCAGCTTCTAACTCACTGGTTCACTACCTCCTTTGTCAACAAGATTGCACAGGACATTTCTATGGAGGCATGTGTAACCGAGGAATAAGCCATCGCTCGTGCCCAGTACCTCGATTTAGTGTACTCTCAGTCCAGCACGTTATATGATATCTTGACTGATGCCCCGTGGCCAGGGACCTCTAAAGCACCAGCTACCCCATCGGTTGACGATGTTATTGGTTCCGTTTCTCAGACTTCTCGTAAGTCTTCTAATGGGAAGCAGAAGTCGAATTCTTCCAATAATTCCGCTCCTCCCGCTACTTCAGATTTTGGTAAGACTGCGGAGTTCAATGCCATTCAGGCTAATCCTGCAGATAAGACTTCCAAAGGAAAGAAGAAGGGAAAAGGCAAATCCAAATCTGATGCCCCGAAACCAGAATCCTCCAAACCATGTGCTGATGATGGTTCGCAATGAAAACCGAAGTACCCTTGCCTGATCTGTGACGGAGACCACTACACCAAAGATTTTCCTCGATGATCCGAGGTTAGTCAACTTCTTAAAGGCTCTAAGGGAACTTTGGCAGTTCTTAAGGAACCTTTTCCATCTCAGTAGACCCACATGGTCGAACAGCCTTCACCATCTGCACCATTTGGGTCCCAAGTTTTCATGATGAATGGTGCTACACCTGTTTCTATTTCCACTCGTTTGAAGGATTATACCGGATCACACCAAGCAGCTGGGAAGGAAGTCGTTGATGGCCCGCCTCCCCCACCTGCCTCCGGTCCTTTAGAAATTGAGAAGCCCAGCGTTGAACCCATTGTACGGCCACCTTGCAAAAGTGTTCTTCGAAAATATTCCTATAATCCAAACGCTCGTGCGACTCAGCATTACAGCATTGTTGAGGATTTGGCACAGGCACCCTCCGCAATGTCTGCTTTGGAAGTGCTTCAAATTTTCCCATCTCAACGGAAAGCTCTGTTATTTGCAATCGATGGAATTAATCCTGCCGATTCTAGCCTTATCACCTTCGATCTAGAGAATTTTTTCCCCCAACTTCCACATCAAATCGCTCTTGTTATATAAGTCGGCATCAATGGCCTCAACATTCACAGAGCCGTCGTGGACGAAGGTGCCTCTACCTACATTATGTCATCTACCTGCTGAAAGGCCATTGGCTCTCCAGCCCTCACTTCATCTCCCAATGCCCTCGAGGCATTCGATGGTAGGGAATCAAAACCCTTGGGTGTTCTCGCGAGTTTACCGATCACATTACAAGGTAAGACAGTCAACATTGAAGTGGAAGTGGTTGATTCCAAACTCAACTACAATCTTCTTCTTGGTCGCAGATGGACCCACGCCATGCTATGCATTCCATCCACCCTCTTTCGGCTTTTAAATTTTCCACATGAGGGCAAGATTATTACTGTTGATCAGTTTTCTTTCTTTAACTCCTCCTCCAAGAATAACGTGCCATACGTGGATCAAATTCCTAATCCCCCTGACAGTGTAGGACCTGGTCTTTTCAAAGACACCGTTCTCATGGGTATTTTTCCCATGCCACCACCGAACACCATTCAAGTCAACATGATCTCTAGGTCAGATGACCCATGGATCATCCCTTCTCCTAAACAGGTGACCTCTTTTGGAGAATCGATGCCTTTGACCCCAGTTGAAATCAATTATTGTGAGATCGTTGCTGCATCAGATCCTCCTCCTACTGAAAATGCTCCTTTGAGCATGGCTCTGGATGTTTATTCTCAATCCCCTTGGCTCAGCAATGTAGATTTGTCTGATCCTTTGAGAGAAGTCTTTCCGTATGACGAAGCTATCGTGGAGACTATGTCTCTCAAAGATCTGTCGTGGAGCGATGGACATCATCGTTCCTCGTTTATGCCTGTCCTGGGGGCAATGTCTAATTGTCTCGAGCGTTTCGCATCTCAGGTTCCCTCTCCGCCTCTCTAAACGCAAATATTGACTCATGAGGTACTTTCGGAAGGAAATCTAAGTAATATCACTCAAACAATGCCTATCGACATCTCCGTTAAACCGGGGGTCGTCGAGAACATTTACGTGGGAGTCACTTGCTCTCCCGAAGAGATTCAAGTGTACACTAGCCTTTTTCTACCTCTTTAGATGGTGCATCCTTCTTTTCGAACTGATCTTTGTGTGGAATATCCTTTCTTTGTCCTCCATCTTGAACTTCTTTATCTTTATTTTGATTGCTAGTAGAAGCTTCATTGCCTTTCCCATGATTAGGAACAACAATTCCTTTATCTTTGGTTTGATTTGAAGTATTCATCTCTTTATGGTGAGAATCTGTTTGAGAATTATGTTTTTTTTCTGAATTGAGGTTATAGGAACGTTCATATTTCTCAAACCATACTGCCTTTGCACCTGAGTAAGAGCATTATGATATCCTCTTTGGTAATATTCTGTTTGTACTGATAACTTTTCATCATTAGACAAAACATATTGTTGATCATCCAGTGCATAAAGTTCTGCAAACTGATCTTCTTCAGTCGGGAAAATAGGCTACTAATTTTCCTCAAATAAATGATTTTTCACCTGGAATCTCTTCTTCTTCTTCATTAGGGCCTTCAATATAGTTTTGCTAAAATGGAGTGCAAATTTTCTGTTGACCTTGTTGATCCTGACCCCTCTACTCCCTTTTCTTTATCCTATCTTGAGACTGTTGATTTTGACCCCTGAAATTGGGATTTCTAATTGAGGGTTCAACTTGTCTATACACGATGGTCATTTTGTCCATCATATTCTCCATTGTTTTGATCAAGGTACCGAGTTTTCCCTCTGATGAAGTAGATGTTTCTTCCTTGATGGTTACCCTCTTTTCTGTTTTGATTTTTAACTTCTTGATAATCAAATTCACTTCAACGCTAACTGCATTTCTTCAAGATGGATTAATTTCTCTCAGCTGGTAAGCCATATCAAGGTCGAAACCATATGGGTAATGAAGTAATTCAAGGCCTGGAGGAGGTTTTATGTTTTGAGGAATGGAATCATAAATTCTATTGAATCTAGCTGTGAAGTCTTGCACAGACTCATTAGGATTTATTTTCAAGGCGTTGTATTCAGCTAGAATCTATAAAGGGTTCTTCTCCTCCCATTTTGCCAAAAATAAATCATTTAGTTGTTGTGAATTAGCTATGGAACCAGCTGTAAGGGAGCGAAACCATTTTTTAACCTCTCCTGAGAAACTCTGTGCTAAAATGCGCATCTTGGCATCATCGTTGTCAATCTCTTCAAGATCGATGAAATCAACTACTTTGATAATGTGTTGGTGAGCATAACCTCTGATGTTCCATCAAACAGAGGCAATATTTGACCATAATTTTGAGGTAGTGCAGTGATTTGTGGTGGTAGTATCAACGGATCAAATCTGGCCATGACTAATGGAGGAGGTTGTGGAGGTGTTGATGGAGTATATAACTGCAGAGGTAATGATGGAGTGAAAGTGAGGGATGATGGTGTAGCTATGTGAGAAGGTGTGATAGTAGATGGTGAAGAAAAATCTTGCTGTTGGTATTGGAAATAAGCTTTTTCGGAAGTTACTTGAAACTTATCGACCAAACCTTGAAGTTTATGAAAATTAGACCAAACTTCACTATCAAGCTCGAAATAAGAAGACTCATAAAATGGCAAGTAGCTCTCAAAATCAATGGGGTCAAAGACAGTTTCTAAAAGGAAGGATTCAGACTTAGACCTGAACAAAGATGTCTCAAATTTAAAATTGAAGGACAAATATTCTAGAGAAATTAATCTCGTAGGCAAGAATTTTAATTTGACAAGTGAGGGTATACCCTTTCTAACTCTCCGAGACTTTGTATTCTGCTTTTTTAAAAGACTCTCAGGTCATTAATAATTGGTGAAGGATTTGGGTCTAGATTTGACCTAGTGTGTCTTTTGGGAGCCAGTTTTCTTGAGAATTTGCACTTTAACTCAAATTTATTAATGTAGCCTTCTTCGAATGTTAGAACTTGTCACCCATAAGTCTAACCTTCAGTGAACTAAAAGAAGTATCCCCAGGGAATGTTTTATAATCGCTCCCCGGAAATGACGCCAAAAATTTCCTTGTTGTCGTCATACTTGGATCTACAATGATCCACTGATCTATATCCATCAACAGCTCCTCCATCTTGAGATTCCATGGCTCAAAACTTTGTCCATTAAATTTATCGATCTCTATCTTTCCACCGTTCACTATCTTCTTTCACTGTAAGAATCTATCCCACAGATCTCCCACTATAACAAGGTTTATCATGGGCCTGAGCAAAACCCCTCAACCACAAATGCATCCCCTTGAATACGAATCAACTATGATTCCAAATTAAGGTTTTAACCGTGTACAAAAATTCCCTGCAAACGAATTCTTAAAATAGAAAAAATATACAATTGTATGAACATAAAACAAATATACACGGATATTTTTCCAAGAATCCAAAAACCAATAATACCAAATTGATTTTTCATTATATTCCTTTCAATGTTACAATGCATATATATATACATGTTGAAGCGTTCATAAACCGCAATCCACTAACCCTGGATTAGAACATAATTGTAGCTCCCTTGACCAAATCTACAAATACCATGGGAAAAAACCATCATGGCCAAAAAACCATGCGAAAAACAATGGGTAGGTCGGCCCACCATCTTTAGGTTTACCCCCCCCATCCTTGGGTTTGTGCAAGTATTATTGGGTCTGCATTTTATTTTCCGGGGTGTTGCCTCGAATCCCATGACGCGTGGAAAGAATATAACATACACACAACAATGAGTTTCTTTTAGTTAGGATCTTAATTCATTGTGAGATTTAATTACAATTATTTAAGCAAGAGTTGATTTTATTGGTTAAGTATTGTGTTCTTTAATTAAAGAGTCGAACTTTGTTATTGAATTGGAAAATATATCATTTTAAGGCCAGTGTTTGTTGCTAGTAATATATTGCATATATATTTTCAATTACCTTGAAAGAAAAAATATGGATCCTCAGGTTGATATTAATGTTGATACTCAATTCTTATTTTAAAACAATTTAGTAACCCAACATTTTGGCTTCGTTGTCGGGGAGGTTGATAAAAAAGAGTGTTATTGTACTAATGTCTGGTTGTAGATGCATACCTGATTCCCTCGGGGTTGGATATTGAAGATGAAAGGTAAGAACCTACGCACGCATCTTAGTAAAAAAATTGCAGTGGTGTTTGCCATCAGTTGTCAGTTTCAAGTCATTTAGCATGCATGACTCGAAAGAAAATTAGAGGTAGGAATCAGATAAAAATAGATCCAAAATATGCTTCAACAAGCACTAAAAACCAAGGTCAAGTTTGCCTTGGACGAATGACCTTTATAAAATAAATAATTTGATGAGCAAAGTCTCAAGCCTCGATAGGACCCCGATTTATATCCAAGAAGGGCTCTACTGTCATTACCCCATATGTAGTAGAATCCTTTGTTGCTATTAAATCTAATATTCACGATAAAATTGTGGGTTCTGACAAGAGATTCCAAGCCTCATCAAATGAGCATCTTCATCCACTTGACAAGATTGAGGGGCACTCTTGTAATCTAAAAGAAGAGAGAGGTGAAATGAGTGATTCACACTTTCAACATTTTGAACAAGAACCACCTGTAACACCCATTATAAAATAAGGAGTCAAAATTCCTTACTTGAGCAGTGTCGTAAGGCCTAGACAGGGTTCAAAGTCTTGTCACCACAACAACCCTTTTTACTTAGTACCCCTTGATTTTGGAATTCCTGAGGGATACTAGCAAATTTTTTACCAAATGGCAAGACAAGTTTCAGGCACACAAACTTCAATAATAGAGTTTCCTATTGGTTACCCACAAGCAAATGCACCCATGAAAATTATTCCCCTCCAAGGTATTCCCAACTTTCATGGGTTGGCCTCAGAAGACCCAAATGTGTTCTTATTTGAATTTGATGTTTTGTGCCAAGGATATGACTACACCAATGATCCTCAGAAATTGAAGTTACTTTCTTCTACTTTTGAAGGGAGTAGATTTATGATGGTTTATGGAATTAGGAGGTGGCCCTATTAATTCATGGGACATAATGAAACATACCTTTCATACTAAATACCAGGATTATTATCAACCTGGGTATCTAAAGGAAGATATATTTAAAATGAATTATAAAGAATATGAAACTTTAGACGAATATATAGTGAGGTTTCATTATACTTTACAAAGGTCACCTTATACTACTGAAAACTGAAAATTTCCTTAATTAAGGAATGAAGGATGAATGGTTAGAAACACTCAATCAAATGGGGAAGGGGGGTGTTTCTCAAGAATATTATTTTGATATTTTTAAACTTTGTATCACGTATTCCCATGGAAGCACAATAGTAATACATGGGGTACATGATCCTCAAAGCAGAGCTAGGAAGGTTGCAGGAAGAGGAGTCACTCGTGCAGAAATTGGTAATTATTTAGAATATTTCAAAAATGATATATTAAGCATGTTGACTACATTTTTGGACGTTTAATAGGTAAAAATAAAAGCAGGTTGAGACAGAACAAGCATTAGCAATCCCATGTCCCTGTTATTGTGGGAATCATGGGCGCAAAGAATTTCCACTGGATGCAATTGAAATCTACACCATTTGTGCAAAGGAACATTTGAATGACAATTTTCCATCTCTTCCAAGTTTAAAAGCTATATTTAAGGACGAAAATGGAAATCCCATGCTTGAGGTATGACCCAATACCCTTCTATATTTCTTTATGGACAATACAACCAATAACAATATTCTAAGTCACCCTAGAAAAGTCAACAATACCTTGGAGCACCTTGGAAAACCCAACAATACTCTTCCCCATCCTAGCCAAATCAACCATTCCCGAAAACCTCATGGCAAATCAACAATATTTTTGGCTGCTTTGGAAAAATCCAAAAAATGTTCCATATCCTCCTCAATGGGTGAATCAGGTTTCTGAAGGGCCAATATGCCCCCAAAATTGGTAGCGCCCCTTTGGTCCTACTAATCAATCATTAGGATCATTTCATCAAAAATAAACACCATCCAATAATTAGGAGCATTGCATCAGACACAAACACCATCCAATCATTAGGAGCATTGCATTAGACACAAACACCATCCCAATCACCAGTCTAGTAACCATCAAATGCTCCACCACCACTACATCCAAGATTGCCCACACAATCGAAACTGAATCCAAATAATAGACATGTACAACTTTTATAAATCACAGATGATTCTGATTTTTGTCCCCCCTCTATGGAATGTAATGAAATTAAATTAAGGTTAGGATGAATAATCCCTACATAAAACTCTCCAATAAACCTTTAACAATCAAAACATGAAAACCACAATAAAGAGAAGAGCTAATCTGAAAAATCTTACATTGCTGCAACTTATGGTGGATTGTAATTACTCTATGAACCTACCCGAGACCAAATAATAACTAAAGTTACAGTTTTTTCTCCCCTGTTGCCAGAAAGATTGATCGTAAACAAGCAACCAATACATCATGAGTTTGATTTGATAGGAGAATTGAAAAATGAGTTTGATTTGATAGGATAATTGCATAATATTTGTGTTAATATCCCTCTTCTTCAAGCCATTAAGGGTGTTCCTATTTACACAAAAATGATTATATCTATGCATTAAAAGGCCTAGGAGAAAACCTAAAGACCGTCCTATTGTTCATGTGGTGGGAAAATTATCTGATTTGATTTTAGGAAAAAATATTTCTATGAAATATGATGATCTTGAAGATCCTATAGTCATAGCTCAAGTGCATGGTATTAGCTTCCCAAATACTTTGGTGCATCTAGGATCTGCCATTAATATTATAGTGCTTAAATCTTTTACTCTTATTGGATTGGATACACTAAAACCAACATTGATTATGCTAGAACTAGCTAAAAGATTTGTAATTAAACCAGAGAGAGCTCTTGAAGATATCATTGTTTCGGTAGACTCTTGGGAATATCCAGTTGATTTCCTAGTTCTTAATCCTAAAGATAAATTAGAAGGACTTCATGTGATATTAGGCAGACCTTGGCTTGCCACTATTGATGCGTATATTGGATGTCAAACCGGGAACATGACAATTTCCAAGGGAACCGCTACCAAGAATCTTACCCTTTACCCAACCACAAAGTCAAGCATGGAGGATGGTAATTCAGTATGGTTTTCTCCTCATTATGAAAAAACTAATTTGCATGTTGTTCTCACTATTGATAAATCCCTTACTTTTAATGACAAATTGAAGACAACACTATCAACTACTTTATTAGCCAACCATCTACTATAGAATATCCAACAATATATTGTAGAATGGGAAATGGAGAATTTGCATAGATTACAGGGAATTAAAAAAGGCCACTCAAAAGGATTATTTTCCTCTTGCGTTCATTGATCAAGTCCTTGATACCCTTATTGGGAAGAAATATTTTTCTTTCCTAGATGGATTTAGCGGATATAATCAGATCCATATTCCTTTAGAAGACCAAGACAAAACCATATTTACTTATCCATGGCATACATTTTCATACCAAGTTATTCCATTCGGTATTTGCAACGAACCCACACCCTTTCAAAGAGAAATTATGAGTATAATTTTTGACCTTATTAATGAAGGACTTGAACTTTATATGGATTATTTTACACCCTATGGTGATGAATTTGATGAAGCTTTAAACAATTTGGAAAAAGTCCTCATCAAATGTATAGCTACCAGATTACGCCATAGCAATGAAAAATGTCATATGTTGATGACCGAAGGTGTAGTACTGGAACATTTCATATTTGTTGCATACATTCAGTTAGACCCAACAAAAATTAAGGTAATTCTCAAATTAACTCATTTTTCCAAAAATGAAACACCTTTATATGCATTAACAAGACATGTGGAGTTTGATTGGATTGACAAATTAGATTAAGTTTTGATGAAGTTCTGGGCAGTGACCTGGGCTCTGGGCCTAAAAAGGTGGTTCAAATCCCGGAGCCGCAGGTACATAACTGAGCATTTGGGGGCCTCGCTGCTGGCATGCAATGTTATTCCTGTGGCTATAGACTTCTAGCCCCTAGAATGTAGTGTTATGCCTGCGACTATGGCTCAAAGGGGGTCAAAATGTCAATGTGACCTAGGGTAAGAGGCCTGAATGGTTGGGTTACCTCCTGGGGGTGTTGTGGTTGTTGTACAAGGTCTGTATGCATTGTTTTATGTCATTTCCACTTCCTTAAGGCCACGTAGGAGGTTAAATCTCATTATAGTAGCCTCTCATCACATGTTTACCATGGTTGGTCGGTTACTTTGGTAGATGTACGAAGGGAGTGTTACACAGGTGGAATTCCATACTGGAAAATACAAGGACCATGTTCTATGTGACATTTTACAAATGGATGTTTTCCATGTCTTGCTTGGAAGACCTTAGCAGTATGACAGAAGGGTGAGTTATGATGGCAGGATGAACACTTATAGTTTTGAGAAGGATGGACAAAAACATGTGTTATTACCTATAAAATCTAAAAAAACTAGAGAGGTAGTGGATCCAAACATATTATTAATGAGTGAAAAACAATTTATTACTAGCAGTACAAAATTAGAAAGTACGAGCAATCAGCTGAAGTAGAGGTGACCAATTTTCCTTCAATAAACCGGAATTTATTTAATTTTGAAGATGAAATGTTTCACGAACAGGTGAAAATAGAAAATTAAAAATTAGTAGTGCTTTTAATAGCATAAATAGTCATGACCGAAGAATTTTAAAGTAATGAACAACAATTTACAGTTTTAAATAACAATGAACAAGAGAATTCAAGAAAGAATGTTGCAAGTGAAAAGAAGCAAAGAGTCTTAAACAACAAGAAAACATGGAACAAAAAAGCCAACATGTATGGTGTCAATTGATCCTTGAAATTCTATGGATTTTAATTGCTTGTATAGTGAAAGGAAGGATATTCCTAATGAAGGGAAAACAAGTTCAGGAAAATTATATTCCATGCAGAATTCAGAGGTGGAAATTTCTGTTGAAATTTGCAACAAGAAAAAGTGAAATTGGAAACCAGAAAGGACAAACATTACACACACACTGGTGAGGAAATTATGTTGCACACTGGTGAGGGATTTTTGATGCACATTGGTGAGGAAATTCAGTTGCACACTAGTGAGGAATTTCAGTTACACACTGGTGAGGAATGTGGGTGTCTAATTTATTTTTCCCTTAAATAAATTGGACAATAAATTGTAATTTCATCTCATAACAACTTGCATCAGTTAAATAAGTCATGATGACCGAGTTAGATTAAGAAATTCGAGTTGAGGGTTTAAGATGAGACATGTAGATTGATTCTAATATCTTGGGGGTCCAGTTGCAGTTAATGCACTAGTGGGGTGCAGGTGTAATCTGTTAACTCAATTAATTGAGTTAAAATCAGTTTAACTAGTTCTATCTGAGTGATGAATTAGTGAGAGGTCTAGTGAATTAAATTAGATTTAATTCACAAGTAGTGATCAATCAGATAACTGATGATTCTCTATTAATAATTGCATGCATTTCATTTCTAAGAAAGACCTAGTTGAGACAGAGGTTAAAGGGAACATAACTATCAGTTGTATTTTTAGAGAATTGTCTGAGTGCAATTATAAAGCCATGAGGAAGCCATGATGGATTGCACAATCAAGGAAGGTTGATTTTCCTATTTAATAGGGGCCTAATTCCTTAGGAATTGTGTGAACAAGTAAGGTTGAAGGAAGGTTGAGAATTGGCTATGTCTTTGTCCAATTTTTCCTAGATCAGCGAGAGACAATTGGCAGAGTGTTGCAGAACCTCATGAGAGATTTAAGCATTGTATTGTTTCATGATTCCTTGACTTTAGACAATATATCATAGTGGGGTTTTGAGAAGTTGATTTCTGTTGGGTGCCAGTTTTGCACTTATTTCCTACATTTTCTTCCCCTATTTTAACTCATGACTAGAACCATTAGGACTATCTTTGCCTCTTTTTCCTACCATTCTATCTTAACTTGTGTTGTTTCACCTTATTTTCATTACTCTGCCATTTCATCAATTATTATGATGTATCGTGTCCTTTTTATGACTAATTGAGGATGAATGTTTGGAGAAGATATATGGCCTTTTGTTGTCTTTCCAGATGCTATTTGTAGCACAAAAGATCTCGAGCACGAGGCATACAGGGGCTGTTACAGTGAGTTGTTACAACACGGCACTATTACACCATGTTGTTACAAACCCACAAATGAATTGTTGTTATAGCTATACCGCTGACTCGATCTCGTCAAATCCTAATGCTGACCTGTCCTTTAGCTGTTACGCTACTGTTGTGATTTATCACGATAGTTGTAGAAGTTATTAAGTATTGTATTTTTGGATAATAGCCTCTAGGTGGCTTTGATTGTAATCTATAATTTTCCAGTCAGACTTTTATTAAGAAGTGGTTGTAACCATATGTATCCTATTTTTATCAGCATGAGAATCATAACATTCTCATGACTAATCCATCCCTCGTTTTTATGAGATGTAACCACTATATAGTTCTCGACCCTTGAAGTCGAAAGGTGATCGGAGAATAGCATCACTTTGGCTCTATAATTTTGAGCATATTAATACAAGCTATCTTGTTGTTGTTGTTACATGCATTATCTGATCTAGTTTCTGTCAAGTTCTTTCTCTACTTGCCCCCTGCTAGGGAGGAAGAGCCCTCCTCTTTAGCAGGGGTTGCAGCAGTTAAGGTAGTTGTTTATGTACATATTTATATTTACTTTGTGTACCAATGCAAGTGTTGTTGTTGTTTTTTTCGTTGTGAATAAATCTGCTTCAATTCCAATACCTTATATGTTGTTCCACATGTGAGATTAGAGATACCAGCTGGGTAATTGTTGTGTGGCATGCTAGGACAAATTAATTGAGGTGTGATCACAGTCTTGTAGATCATTTTATTTCTGCATGAGTGATTTCTTTCCAGCAATTACTTCAACAATGATTTCCTTTATTTGGATTTGCTTCTAGTTGATGTATCGGCACAGAAAGTGCAGCTGTCATTGAAATAAAAGATGTCCCTGGATTGATAATTTATGTGTATTGTTTTATTCATTTAACCGTGATTAATACAGCCCAACATTTTGGCGTTGTTGTCGGGGATGGCAGTGACGATCCAATCAAACAAATTTGTTTGTTAGAATATAGAGTGTACCCAGTCTGCAATTGTCGAGAAGTAATACGAGAGATAAGAACCTGCGCAGCGCTGTAATATACCTAAGTGGACTCACCAATGCTACACTAGGGCACTTAGAGGTGCAATTTACGTGTGTTTTTTTTAGCGTGTCTCCAGCGACAAAATTTTCGCGCAGTAAGACGAGAGGTAAGAACCTACGCATCGCTCTAACATACCTGAGCGGGTTCACCAATGTCTCGCTGGGACACTTAGAAGTGTGAATTTTTGGGTGTTTTCTTTAGGGTGTCTTTAGTGATATAGTTTTTGGTCGGTAAGGCGAGAGGTAAGAACCTGCACATTGCTCTAACAGACCTAAGAGAACTCACCGCTGTAGAAACTGAAGAAATTGTAGGATGAATTGATGCACATAGGGTCAATGTGTGCCAGTAGGACAATAGAAAAAATCCACAAAAGACCCCCCACTCTACTAACTACAAGAAAGACGGGTCGTAAGAAGGAAAATAAGAGTGCAGACTTGGGAAGAAAGACATCCTTTGGAGATCTAATCTCAAGGGAAGAAAAGGAACGGTCTACTGCATACAGAAACAATAGGAAGACATGACCATAGAAAGCGGCCACTATATCAAAGCCTTAGGCATCTGTGCCTTCCGTGTCTGGACCTCACCACCCTTCGAACAACATATCCACTCCTGATATCAAGACTCTAGATCTAAAACAGTAGTGGAAAATCATTGATCAGGATCTGAGAATCGAAGAACAAGGGGAGATCAGTGGGGAGTATCAGGGACCTGAGGAACAACATTTAATTGATCATCATTTGGACGTTGGTAGTGTAGTCAAACAACTGGTCCTGGAACAGCCTGATCCTTTTATTTATCAATCTCCTGCACACTCCGAGGTCAGTTCATCCCATCAGGAAGAATCAGCCATGGGGGACGAGAATGTTAAGACATATAACTCTATTACTTTTGAATTTCCTATAGTAGTGACAAGGGATGATGCTCCTATGAAAAATATACATTTTTCATCCCTACCATCCTTTCAAGGGATGACTATTGAAGATCCTGGTATCTTTTTGTTTGAATTTGATGTACTGTGTAGAGGTTATGACTACACTTCAGACGCCCAGAAGCTGAAATTATTTCCTGCTACTCTGAAAGGAGCAGCATTAAGATGGTTCATGAGACTGGTTGTTGGCACGATTTGAACCTGGAATGACATGAGGGAGGCCTTTCTCTTTAAGTATCAGGATTACTGTCGAACTAGGGATTTGAAGGAAGAGGTATTCAGAATTGCACAGAAGGAGGAGGAGATCTTGGAAGACTATATGGAGCGATTCCATTACAATTTACAAGGTCTAAGTTCAGTAACTTAGCCCTGAAAAATTTGAAGCCAATATTCTTAAGAGGTATAAGAGATTATCGTCTGGAGCATTTGAATCTATTGGGAAAAGGAGACATGTCGCAAGAACTGCTTGAAGAAATACTGAAGCTTTGCCTGCGGAGCTCAAGAGGATCGGTCAAAGGGAAAAGTTCAGTTCGGGACCCTTCAATCCTGATTAAGAAGTCCACAAGTGGAGGACTAACCAGAATAGAGATTGGAAATCTATTTGAGGATTTTAAAACCGACCTCCTTAGCACTCTCTCTCCCCAGATCACTACGGTGCAAGTTAAGAAAGCGCAAGAAGAAGCTAAAGCAGCCTTAGCAATATTCTGTCCCCGATGCAAAAAGAAACATTTGGAAAGAGAATGTGGACTGAATAGTGTCAGAGTGTGCAATATCTATGAATTGGCACATTCTACGAATCAATGTCCTGAATTTCCCAGAATGAAGCCTGTACTTCTGGAATCAAGCAAGGATGTCCAGTCTTCTTATTTCATCGAATAAAAGAGACCATGGAAGCCATGACCTACATGTATGCCTCCAAATTTTTCCTCTTTTTATCCTTGGAATAATGTTTATAATAGTCAACAATAACCATGGTAGTATCATACTCCTTCCTCAACACAATTTCCTTCACCATGGAACCAGTGGCCTTCCCCTCCACCAATGCAATATCCTCCATTGCAACCCAATCCTTGGAGCCAGAATTGGAGAGGTAACGACCAAGGTCTAGTACCCCCTACACTACCAATGCAACAACAGTTACAACTGCCTTCTCTTCAAAATCCTACACCATATGTCCGACCCCAATTACCTATGCAACCTAACCCCAATCCAGATAATAAAGCAACCTAGAGCATAGACACTTCGGTTAGCTTCCAGACTTATCTTATTACTCCTATTGGACTCAACGAGGTTTAGCTTCAATCAAGAAAAGTAATCAGACCTGAACATACTCCCATTATTATCAAAGAAGAATGTGAGTCACGTAGAAAGGATATGGTCGATTCTGAGGTAGTTGTTACACATGTAAAAGCTGATATAGCACTTGTTGTTACACCCATAGCAGCCAGCTCAGGAGGATCTGTTGTTTCTAAAACAACCAACCAAAGCAAGGTTGGTGCATATGTGATCGTTGACTCAATTGTTAATGTTCAGGATCCTCCATACCCTCAACGATTAAATGAAACTGGGCCAACCTCACAACCTGAATTTGAATTCCTCAAGGAACTGCAAAATTTGTATGTGCGGATTTCATTGTTACAGGCTCTCAAGGAAGTACCTATCTATGCTAAAATAGTAAGGGGTCTGTGTGTCAAAAATCCTAGAAGAAAACCAAATTACCCTGCTACTATCCATGTCATGGGGAGACTATCCGATCTCATGATTGATCAGCCTTTGTTGACTAAATATAATGACCCAAGGAATCCTACAGTGACTGTCCATATTGATGACCAACCCATAACCAACACTTTGATTGATTTAGGGGAAACCATTAATGTCATGACTAAAGACCTCTTTATCTCCCTAGGACTTACACCCAGAGTGCTTGAATTAGAAGATAGGTCTCGTGTCAAGCCCGAGGGAATGATAGAATATGTGGTTATCACTGTGGCTTCTTGGAATTATCCGGTTGATTTTCTCATTTACAAACCAAATCCAACTTGGGGGATCATCCTTTGATCTTGGGAAGATTGTGGCTAGCCACTGCAGATGCATATATCGGATGTAGGTCCGAATCTATGGTGATCTCAGATGGGCAGGCCACTCAGAACCTGAACCTTTACCCCCCAGCAAAACCTCAAATGGATTTGAGTAGTCCTTGGTGGGACAAATTTGAACCTGAATATGATCTTTCCCTACCTCTCCTCATGCTTGGAAAAGTTCAATACTTTAAGGATGAAATAGAGGATGATATCATTAATGGTTTTATTAATAATTCACTCTTTTTTTCCTCCATTAGATATTTTGGGAAGAAGATGAGGTAGATGATGTAATCATTGATCATTTGGAAACCACTCCACATACTACTAGCAGTCCCATTGAAATTGAACCTAGGAAATGTTTAAACACTAATCCTAACCTGACTGCTGAACAAAACAGATCGCTGATACAGTTGTTACAGAAATATAAAAAGGCATTTGCATGGGACTATAATGATATGAAAGGAATCCATCTTGGCCTATGCACTCACCACATTTATCTTAAAGAGGACTGCAAACCAGTTAGACAACCACAGCGCCGAATGAACCCCGCACTTAAATAGATAGTGAAAGAAGAATTGCAGAAACTCCTTAATGCTAATTTCATCTACCCCATTCCTGATAGCCAGTGGGTGTCTCCGCTTGTCATAGTTCCGAAAAAGAACAACAAGTGGAGAGTCTGTGTATACTATAGATAGATTAACAATGCCACCCAAAAGGACCATTTCCCTTTACCATTCATTGATCAAGTCCTAGATACTCTCTCTGGGAAAAAAAAAAATCATTCCTGAATGGGTTCAGTGGCTATAATCAAATACAGATTGCCCTGGAAGACCAAGACAAGACAACCTTCACTTGCCCATGGGGTACTTTTGCATACAAAGTCCTTCCTTTTGGCCTCTGTAATGCACCAGAAACTTTTCAGAGGGCAATATTGGGTATTTTTTATGATCTCTTCAATGATTGTTTTGAAATATTTATGGATGATTTTACACCCTATGGGGATGCCTTTGAGACATCATTATTCAATTTGGAAAATGTGCTGGAACGTTGTGAACAAACTAATTTTTCTCTTAGCACAGATAAATGCCACATGATTATGATCGAGGGAATTTTGCTGGGACATTTCATTTTGGCAGATGGGATCAAGGTAGGTCTTGAAAAATTTGAGGTAATCTCGAAAATCCCAACTCCTAAGACTCCAAAAGAGGTACATAGTTTTTTGGGACATGCAGGGTACTATAGAAGATTTAAAGAAATTTTTTCAAAGATCGCATCTCCTCTGTTTTCCTTGCTCATGAAAGATGCATAATTTGTGTGGACAGGAAAGTGTGAGCAGGCCTTTCTAAATTTAAAGAACTATGTAACAACAGCACCTGTTTTACGAGGACTAAATTGGAGATTTCCATTCCATATTGCTACATATACATTTGACATAGTTGTGGGTGTTGTTTTGGGGCAGCTGGAGGAGAAGAAACCTTATGCCATTTATTACATCAACAAGAATCTAACTCCAGCAGAACTCAACTACACAGTAACGAAAAGGAATTCTTAGCAGTAGTGTATGCTATCAACAAATTTCGGCACTACATCACTGGGTATCAAGTATTTGTACACACTAACCATGTTGAAATTCAATTTTTAATGAACAAACCTGTTACTAATGGTAGGTTTGCACGATGGTTATTGTTGTTACAGGAATTTGATATCACTATTTTAGATAAACACGGAAAGGATAATGTAGTTGTTGGTTTTCTTTCTAGATTAACTATAAGTGGTGATTGCATTGCCACTGAGGATTCTTTTCCAGATGAATATATTTTTTCCATCTCTACTCACTCACCGTGGTATGCAGATATAGCCAATTATCTTGCTGCAGGAAAATTTCCACGCCATTTATCTTCCAAAGAAAAGAGGAAGATTATACAACAGAGTACTACCTACTCTTGGACAGAGGGAAATCTCTATCGCACTGGGCTAGACTTTCAGATTAGGTGATGTGTTAGAGAAGATGAGGCATTTGAGATCCTGAAAGCTTGTCATGAGGAACCCTATGGAGGGCACTTCGCTGACAAAAGGATGGATAAAAGTACTCTCAACAGCGTACTACTGGCCAATGATATTCTATGATGCCAAGAAGTTTTTGAAGGGATGTGATAGCTGCCAGAGGATGGGCCAGCCTTTGAAATCAGATGAGATGTTGTTACAGCCTCAAATAGTGATAGAACCATTTGAGAAATGGGCCCTGGACTTTGTAGGGCCAATTAATCCTTCATCACATCAAAAGTCATACATATTGGTCTTCACCGACTATTTCACAAAGTGGGTTGAAGCAAAGGCATTGATTAGAGCTACAGAGCAGGCAGTTTCAGATTTCATGTTTGAAGATATCTTTGTTCACTTCGGGATACCTAGGGAGATAGTGACAGATGGAGGGCCTCAATTCACAACTCATTTGATCAAGAAGCTGGTTTATATGTATGGAATTCATCACAGAATCACTTCACTTTATCATCCACAAGAAAATGGTCAAGTAGAAAGCATCAATAAAGTCATAGAGGGAATCTTAACAAAGACAGTAGCAGGCCACCGAAGAAATTGGGCCGAGAAACTTCTAGAGGTATTGTGGGCTTATAGAACAACATGGAGGAACACTACTGGCTTCTCACCATATGAATTGGTGTATGGTAAGAATCCTTTATTCCCCATAGAGTTCGAGATAAACACATTAAGAACAACATTGCAGGTCAATCTAGACTTAAGCACAACACAAAAACAAATATTGAATCAGCTCAATGAGTTGGAAGAGAAACGACTAGTTGTTATTCAACAGACAAAGATCATTCAACAACAGAGAGCTAGATGGCATGATGGGTTTATTAAGAAAAAGAAGTTCCATAAAGGATATAAGGCTCTCTTGTATGATTCAAGGTTCAAGGATTTCAAAGGCAAGCTCTGCACCAGATGGTTAGGTCCTTACGAAGTAGACACAGTCTTCAACAATGGGACTATACAATTGGTCACCATTGACAGTGTTAAGACATCGTTACTGGTTAATGGGCACCATCTAAAGTTATATCATCAACCTGCTTCGAAGGAATCATTTTTTAACATTGTCGCGGACTTTGATCTTCATGTTACAGCAGCAGGGGAACATTCCCCTGTGCAGCCTTAAATTTGAAATTCCAATAAGTGCAGCAGTTGAAAATCACCCTTGTGGCAGTTGTTACACTTGTTTAAAAAAAAACAAAAAAACATTAAAATAATAATAATAATAATAATAATAATAATAATCAATTAAAAATAACAAATATGAATATTAAAACCTCTTTCCGGGGCGTAGTCAGACAATTTGTAACAGCCAAAAACCACTCTTGTGCCGTTTGTTACACCCATTTTTTTTCCCTTCCTAAAACATCATCCCTCCTTCCTGATACATTTTACAAGATGATGTTATTCATTTGATTTTCTTTTTGTATCGATTTCTCCTTATCATTATGTTTTTTCAAGAATAATCTGAAGGTTGTCTTGGTTGTTACATATGTAACAGCCGACAGCCACGAACACTATGTCTCGTGATTCGTCGCATGACAACAATAATTGTGCCAGCCAAGCATGACCGCCACAATCACTGCAAACAGTACGCCGCCAATTCGAAATCCTCCTCCACGTCACTTCAGGTACGTCATTCAAAAGGTAACGTCATCATTTATGATTTGGCGATTAATGGAAAAAGTAATGATATTCCCGTGACGGCCGTAGGCGGCCGTCACCATTAAAGCAAGCGGGGGCGGATATATCTTGTAATCATTGAAAATATGTATTCATAAACCGTTATCAACTCCACATGCACCCAAATAATAGCAAAATCGCCAATGATGATTAAATCCAAATAGAAAGAGCATGTGTACTTAGAACCCATTACTTCCCATAATGGGACATTTATGAAGAGTTGTGTGAGGTACGATTCGGTAATCCGTAAATATTGTCACCTCCCATCCCCCTCCTCGACTGAAGCCTTGTATCCTCATTTCAAACTCGCATCTAGGATAAGCAGATTAAGACGCCGAGAGGAAGTAAGCAGTGCAGTGACATTACAGTGGGTTGAGCAGTAAGGAGCGAATTCAAAAACAATATCAAGATGGGTGGAGCAGCAATTCGACATGAGCTAGATTCCATAGATGCCTTGCAGAACTTTCTAGAATCCTACCAGGTATTCAGAGACATCGGATGCAATGAGTATTTCCAGAAGTTGGAAGGATCGGATGAGGCGGTTGCAATCAAATTCGCTCAGAATTTGAGTAACAACCAGACCCGAGTCAGGGGCCTGCAAATTGAGGTGATTGAAGAAGTAATCGCCCAAGTAACTACATTTCCAGTAGAGGGATGGATGTGGTTTAACAGAAAAATAAATGACCCCTCCTTGAAATAACACTTCCTAGAAGGAGAAGAAAAGTTGGAGAAGAAAGGGAGAGGAATTGACAAGTTATCACTCCCTCAGCCATGGGAAGATGTTGCCTTGGGTTTAATCAAATAAATCACTTGTGAGGGAAGATCCACGATTGTGTTTAATTATCACTTTACTCTACTCAATCACCTTCGGCACTAGCAAAAGATTAACCTTCCATTCTACTTATTGGGGAAGATTAAGCATATGGTGACGACAGTAAGACAACGACACATCCGAGAGCATGTGTGACCAATCACAGACTCATAAAATTGATCATGTTGGATCCCCTAAGCTAGCAAGGAAGGACCTGGGAAGAATTCAAGCGAATGAGGCCGAGGACAAGTTGGGGAAAATAGGCTGCGACTTCGGGAGGAAGTCAGGCAAAAGCTGAAATCCAGACTCGGCCTGCCAAGGTCAGAATTGGAAAAGAACCCATTGATGAACCAATTGGGGATAGACGGCCAAAACGGAAGGTTAAAGTTAACATTCCCACAGCCGGAAATCAGACAGAAGCAGAAGTATCAGAAGAATAAAGAGAACCCTCCTCATTAGGTAAGGACAAAACTCATGTCCTGCTTTCAGAACTTGAAAACCTAAGAAAGGAAAATGAAAAAATTAAACAAAGATTATATGAGGGGTAGGAAACCTTAGTGTCTATATGCACAACATGTTTTCAAGAACTAACAGCATCAGGAAAACACCATCCCAATTGAAACAGAAACAGAACTTCAAGAGGTTGTTACACAAGAACCTGCTAAGGATATTGTTGTTACACAAGAACCAGTAGTTAAAGCTGAGCCTCCTGTAGTAATTGACCTAGAGGCCGATACACAAGAACTTTTGGAGGCCACTGTTGTTATAGAAGAAACAACAATGGAAACAGAGGCTACTCTAGGTGAAAATGAAGGGGCTGATACACAAGAACCCACTGATGAAGTTGTTTTTACTTAAACACCAGCAGCTGAGGTGGACCAAACCCATTCAGCAGAGGTTGTTACACGCATTATTGATGTTGATATTGAATGCAGAAGAACGTCGGGTCCCATCTCGGGATGGAGTTCTGAGAAAATCTTGTTAATTTCCGAATTACAGAAGTGGAAACAAGAGCAAATCTCCCTTCGGGAGGGGACGATTTCACTAAAAGAACATCAGAGGGAGATAAACGCCTTACATGAAAATTGGATGAAATAAGAGTTGAAGAAGGATGGGAGAATTATAAGAGGAAGGAAGCTATGAAGAAGCAGGAGGAACAGTTGTTGTTGTTACAGCAGCAGGTTCAGGATCTTACCATGGACAAGAAAAAAGTTCATGACCTTGCCCTCAATCTGTTGCAGTGCAGGTGGCCTTCCCCATCCCACCCCATTTTTCTATGGGAACGCTACTTCCTGTTCTAGATGAAAGTTGTTATGGAGTACAAACCCTGTTTATGTTCTTCCACTCGCACATTCTTGGATGTCTTTCGTGCCTCTCATTTTGACGAGCAAAGCTTGTTGTGTGAGTTATTCTTACACAATATCATTTGCGAGCATGTGAGTATGCAAATGGTGGTGACGATATTCTCCTATATGGGGGATCTGCAGTTGCGATCTTTTGTGTCCATGAAGAATCAGATTGAGTGGCATTTGTCCACCAAATATATGGATGCTAATGAAGAGAAGATGGCATTGTGGATCTGGGAAGAACCAGGACGGGCCGTCAAATTAAGGTGGGAATTTAGAATAATTTTAAGTACTCCTGGGATAAGGGAACCTGCTGCCACCTAGAGAAGAAGGATTGTGAACTTCTATCTCAATCGGTTCTCAGTGATGAAGAGTCGAGCCTTGACTGGGTGCTTGAAATGCATGGAAGCCAACAGTGTTGAGCTGTTGAAGGGGGACCCATTTGCATTCCATAATTTTGAGGTGGTTGTCACACATGTACCAGCATATGCACAGATAGTACAAACCTTTTGTGCTTCTTGGCTCGGGTTAAGGTTCAAGTTCCCTTTGATCTGGCTGCCAATTGAGGATTATCAGAGTAATTATGAATTGAACAAGTATGAATCAAAGTCCTGGATACAACAACTGATGGCTAATCAAGGGTACAGGTCTGCAGATGAAGATACAACTGGTGCTTATGATCTCACTGACCTACACCGGAGATATTCCCATGAGAGATGAGATTTTGCATGAGGACATGCAAGTGCTTCAGTTGGGGGGAGATGTTGGGTGCCAGTTTTGCACTTATTTCCTACACTTGTTTCCCCTATTTTACCTCATGACTAGAACCATTGGGACTATCTTTGCCTATTTTTCCTACCATTTTATCTTAACTTGTGTTGTTTCACCTTATTTTCATTACTCTTCCATTTCATCAATTATTATGATGTATCGTGTCTTTTTTATGACTAACTGAGGATGAATGTTTGGAGAATATCTATGGTATTTTGTTGTCTTTCTAGATGCTATTTGTAGCACAAAATATATCGAGCACGAGGCGTACAGGAGCTGTTACAGTGAGTTGTTACACCATGGCGCTGCTACACCATGCTGTTACAGACCCGTTGACGAACTGTTGTTACAGCTGTATCACTGACTAGTTCTTGTCAACTCCTGATGTTGACCTGTCCTCCAGCGATTACGCTACAGTTATGATTTATTGCGATAGTTGTAGAAGTTATTAAGTATTATATTTTTGGATAACAACCTCTAGGCAGTTTTGATTGTAATATATAATTTTCCAGACAAGATTTTATTGAGAAGTGGTTGTAACCATATGTATCATATTTTGATCAGCATGAGAATCATAAGATTCTCATGACTGATCCATCCCTCGTTTTTCTGAGATGTAACCACTATATAGTTCTCGACCCTTGAGGTTGAAATATCAGCGGAGAACAACATTACTTTGGCTCTTTAATTTTGGTCATATTGATACAAGTTATCATGTTGTTGTTGTTACATGCATCATCTGATTTATTTTCCGTTAAGTTCTTTCTCTACCTGCGCCCTGCTAGGGAGGAAGGACCCTCCTCTTTAGTAGGGATTGCGGCGGTTAAGGTAGTTGATTATATAGATATTTCTATTTACTTTATTTACCGGTGGAATTGTTGTTGTTGTTGTTTTAGATGTGAATAGATTTTCTTCAATTACAGTACTTTATATGCGGTTACACATGTGAGATTAGAGATATCAGCTGGGTAATTGTTGTGTGGCGTGCTAGGACAGATTAATTGAGGTGTGATCACAGTCTTTTAGATCATTTTATTTCTGCATGAGTGATTTCTTTCCAACATTTACTTCAACAACAATTTCCTTTATTTGGATTTTCTTCTAGTTGATGTATCGGCAAAGACAGTGCGACTGTCATTGAAATAAAAGACGTCCCTGAATTGATTATTTATGTGTATTGTTTTAGTCATTTAACCGTGATTAACACAGTGCAACACTTTCCCCGAGAACATCTTGTGTCACTTGATTGATTTACTTATTTTTGTTACTTGCATGTGATTGAACGATCATGCTTTGTATTCCACAAATATTGTAGAAGGATTCAATATCTTATTTTAGTACACCCCAAGATCAGTTTGAATCCATTGATATAGAATTTCTATAAATTTTTACATGGTATCAAAGCTTCTATATAACTTCTACATGGTATCAGAGAGCCAAGGATCACAATAGAAGAGAAGAAATTGAGTTTGTCTTGAAAAAGTTCAAATTTGAAGATTTTTTCTTCAGGATCTAGCATCAGATCAAGATGTCTTTCAATGGCTTGAGACTCGAATGTGTACTCAAGGGAAATTCAAATTATATTGCATTTAAGGACATGATGGAGGGAGTGTTTGAGGACAATAGGTTGAAGGAATTCATTGATATTGATATTCCCAAGCCCGCAGCAGCAGATGACCAACTTCTTGATGCATGGCAGAAGAAGGTAGCAGAGGCAAGAACGATCTTGTTAGAGGGAGTTCGAGATCATATTTTCTCGAGTCTCCGTGGGAAGGAAACTCCATATGCTATGTGGAAGGCCTTGATATATTTATTTCAGAATAGCAGTAACCATGGGAAGTTGGCGCTGAAGGACAAGCTCATAAATATCAAGATGTAGGAGGGCGAGAAGGTACCAACATACTTGGTGAAGTTCACTCAATGTCAAGATCAGCTTGGAATTGTTGGTGTGACAGTAACCCAGGATGATTTGGTGATCCTAGCACTTCTAGTCCTTCCCAAGAGCTGGCATAGTTACCATGACTCTATTAATCGGAGGGAGAATTTACCAGACTGGGATCGTTTGTGGTACGACTTGGTAATAGAAGAGATAAGGCGGAGCACCAGAGACGAGACCTCCAACAACAATAAAGAAGAAGTTTGTGCATTAGTCAAAAAAGGAAATAAAACCAAGGGAGATAAGTCCCAAGGCGAAGAGGGAAAGAGAGACTTGCCCAAGATCAAGTGTTTTCATTGTCACAAGCATGGGCACTATGTCTCAAATTGTCCATAGAAGAAGGCAAGCAAGAAGGAGCCTGCAGTTGCAGCAGGTGAAGCGCTTGCTTCACAGTTTGAGCTTGATTTTACTCTCATTTCATGCATGGCCAACATTGTAATGGAATTCAAGTGGTATCTAGATAGCGGTGCCCATTCCATATGACAAGGAATAGAGATCTCTTCAGTGACTTGGAGGAGAAGGACCTCCAGCAGAACATAGAGTTTGGAGATGATGGGAGGTATAACTAGAATAGGTATAGTGCGACCTTGAAGAGGGAGTCTGGATCCACTCTCATATTGGCAGATGTTTTGTATGTTCTAGGCCTAAGGAAGAATATTGTCTCCGTAGAGGTATTGAGAGACCATGGTTATGATGTGATGTTTAGAAAATGAAAGGTTTTCCTTAAACACATAGCCACGAGATAGGTGAAACATATCGGTGTAAGAGTGAAGAACTTGTATTCTCTCGAGGTCGAGTATGCATGCAAAGCTTTGAGGAGAAAAGCAATGGTTAATGACTTGGTGGTTGAGAGGGAGAAATTATCTCTCAACATGCAACCTCAGAAATAGTATCAGAAGTTTGTGGAGCAACTACAATTGTGAAAGCAGAGAGGAGACCGAGTGGAAGAGTCCAATCAAGCAGAAACCTCCAGGAGGGGAAAATTTCGAGCCAGATGGGCAGAGGGAGTACATGCAGCTATACCTCCAGGTGAGAGGTGGGGTGATGCGCAGATATAATCCCAAGAATAAATTTGGGCAGGGTCCATTGAGAAGGCGTGTCTCATTGGTCAAACCTGGCTACAAGGAGCCCACAATACAACAATAGCATGAATGATCAGTTGGATTGATGCATTCAGATGTTAGGAATACATAAATCAGAGTGACAGATGCAGATGCTGGAGAGTAGATCAAAGTTGGCAGCAATGCAGAGGGCATGGATGCAGATGTCAGCAGCAGCGCAGAGAGTCTAGTTGACAGGTGTAGTAGTTAGCACTAGTCATAAGACTCTAATGACAGATACATTATATCGATTCAGTTGTTTGGAGGTTATTCAGTTTCAGGATTTGCAGGTGCAAACAACACCAAAGAAGTGTTGCATGCAGAACATTCCAAAGGTACCATATTGGGATAGATTGAATTCCTTTTTTGTTGAGAGGGAGTGTTGAAATTTGCAACAATAAATAGTGAAATTGGCAACCAGAAAGGACAAAAATTACACACACATTTGTGAGGAAGTTTTCTTGCACACTGGTGAGGTATTTCTGATGCACATTGGTGAGGAATTTCAGTTACACACTGGTGAGGAATTCCAGTTACACACTGGTGAGGAATGTGGATGTATAATTTATCTTTCCCTTAAATAAATTGTAATTTCATCTCATAACAACTTGTATCAGTTAATTAAGTCACAATGACTGATTTAGCTCAAGAAATTCAAGTTGAGGGTATAAGATGAGGCATGTAGAGTGATTCTAATATTTTGGGGGTCCAGTTGTAGTTAATGCACTAGTGGAGTGCAGGTGTAATCAGCTAACTCAATTAATTGAGTTAAAAACAATTTATCTAGTTCTAACTAAGTGATTAATTAGTGAGAGGTACAGCGAATTAAATTAGATTTAATTCACAAGTAGTGATCAATCAGATAATTGATGATTCGCTATTAATAGTTGCATGCATGTCAGTTCTGAGAGTTGAGACAGAGGTTAAAGGGAACATAACTATCAGTTGTATTTTTAGAGAATTCCCTGAGTGCAATTATAAATCCATGATGAAGCCATGATGGATTGTGCAATCAAGGAAGGTTGATTTTCCTATTTAATAGGGGGCCTAATTCTTTAGGAATTATGTGTGCAAGGTGGGTTGAAGGAAGGTTAAGAATTGGTTATGTGTTTGTCCAATTTTTCCTAGATCAGTAGGAGACAATTAGCAGAGTGCTGGATAATCTCATGAGAGATTAAGCATTATATTGTTTCATGATTCCTTGACTTTATACAATATATGATAGCGGGGTTTTGAGCATTTGCTTTCCCCAAGAACATCTTGTGTTGTGCGATTGATTTACTTCTTTCTCTTACTTGCATGTGATTGAGCGATTGCATTTTGTATTCTGCAAATATTGTAGAAGGATTCAGTATCTTGTTTAAGTACATCACAAGATCAGATTGAATACATTGATATAGAATTTATATAAATTTCTACATGGTATCAGAGCTTTTATATAATTTCTAAAATTTCAATTGCAACCAATGAACTTAAGCTGGAAGAAATGGATGAGAAGTTTGCTTAAATGCGGGAACCACCCAAAGAAGAAACCTTGGGTATCTATTGCATTATTACAGAAAATTAGTGGAAGGGGACCTCTTGAATAACATTCCATGAACAGTTTGAAGTTTGGTTCTATGATGCAGGATCATATTACACTTATTTTAATTTATTTACTTTTTATGTAATTCTAGAGGGAATCTAGTTTGTTTGAGTTAGTATGGAGTGTATGGTTGTAATAAATGGTTATTAAGCCAAATGTAGCTAACAATTATCTGGAGGTTGGAAGCTAATTTTATTTGTAAAAGTTTCATAGGTAGACATAAATTTGTTTGTAAATTTTTTAAATTAAGATCCTATTATTTTAGATCTTGAACCAAATGTATTTGTGGCCACATTATTAATAAAAAGGATTGCATGCAAGAGCAAAGCAGGTAGGGGTGTGGTGTGGAAAGTGTGAAGCTAATATTGCCTTCGAGACTCTATATTTTTTTCCTTCTGTTATCTTGGTTTTTTTTCATAGTTACTATGAGAACCCTATGTTTGTTTTAAAATTATTGCCAAGTTTATAAATGCCAAATCATTTCAACAGTGTCGCAAGAGGTCGAATGAGGGAAGGAGAGTGTCTTAGAGGCATTACATCGATGTGAGACAAGCTTTACAGTGGGAAGAAGTGAACCACCAAAGCCGAGATTAAGCCTGTAAAAGACCCACATTTAGTCAATTTCAGCATTGAAAGAGGTTTGTCGATTACCGAAGCCAAAATCATTACTTGTCAGAAATCCATAACAGGGATCCATCCTAACGGCCAGAAAATTCAAAGGCCTGTAACTTGTTCACTTGAGCGTTGGGAGGTGATAGTCAATAGACGAGAGCGAAAGAGGAGTGTCGGGTCGACTAAGCGTCCAGTGAATGTGGTGAATGGGGACAGCCCGAAATTCATACGCTAGAGGAACCATTCGAAACCCCAATTATACGTGACCAAGAAGGAAGGGACTAGGATATATCATCCCGGAAGATTATACCCTAGTGGGAACGATTAGAACCCAAGTCTAAGCGACTGGGTAGAGAGGGACCATGACATGTCATCTTGACGATAATAATTAACGGGAGAGCGTCATAGGCTTGTGTTATAATAAATTTGGAGAACCCGGAGGTCGCAACATGTTGCACCAAAGTTTAACATTGGGTTGGAATGGAGTGAGTGGAGCCCACTCGGTTGCTTCCTAACCCGATGATACGAAGAGGAGTGCTCAGGCTATGTGCTAGGCTTTAAAGGACTAGGACACGTCAAACCATTGATTTTATTCTCCCACTTTTTAACCTTGGTTCCAGCTGCAACACTTGCTACATGCACACATAGTGTACGGTACCAGGTTCTAGTGCTTGGCTCCGAGGGCTACGTTGTAACACGTTTTGACTCTGGGGGCTATAATTTACGTTTGAATTTGGTGGTTTAGCTAAGCGCTTTTCCTAAGGGAACCAACTCTGCATTGAAGACAATTCAGCAAATCTAAAGGCAAATTTGCATCACAAACTCAATCCAGTATGATAAAATCATTTCTATTGTAATTTTTAAGCATCAAAGTTTGATGTCAAGTTTTTATTCCTTTCATAAAATGCACTCTGTAGTTCCAATATGGAAAATATTGTAAGAAAATATATAACAGAATATTGGATGCTTCTTTTGAGGAATTAATTATCAAAGACATTGGAAGAAAATTAACACAATAGATATGGAAATAATCTTACCCCAAATAACCATATGAGCTTGGTTTGAGTCATTTTGTTTTGGGGAACATTGCTGGGATTATTTTTCGAACTATGCATAAGATCAAGTATGATCTTACGAACATAGTCTGGAAGCAAAGCTCATTCTTTCACCAGGTATCTAAATTATTTTATTTTTTCTCTCGTCTTTCAACCATTTAATTTATATGTTGTGATGTGCATTAAAGATTAATTTCTAGTATCATCTTATATATTTGATGTGGTTGCAAGCTCATTCTTTCACCAAGTATCTAAATTATTTCATTTTTTCTCTCGCCTTTTAACCATTTAATTTATATGTTGTGATATGCATTAAAGATTCATTTCTAGTATCATCTTATATATTTGATCTGGTTGAAAGCTCATTCTTTCACCAGGTATCTAAATTATTTTATTTTTTCTCTCGTCTTTCAACCATTTAATTTATATGTTGTGATATGCATTAAGGATTCGTTTCTAGTATCATCTTATATATTTGATCTAGTTGATGTGGTCTCTATAGGTGTCCCGACCACACATGTTTGATGAACGATTCCTTAAAATAGATGAAGAAAGATAATAATAATAATAAAAAATAAATAAATAAATTAAAAAAAAAAAAAAAAAAAAAAAAAAAAAAAAAAAAAAAAAAAAAAACTTTCATTTAACTACTTCTTACATAGTTTAATTTAAACTAATTGGTTTAATGATAACAATAACCATGATACTTGTAAAGGTTTGATTCTCATTTTAATTATGATCATAACCATAAAAAAAGGGTTTGATATCCGACACGATTGATAAATTTCATATGTTAATTTATATGTATATTCTGATATATTGTTTGAAACTATGCATATCGTGTTGGTTAATCTTGAGGGTCACGAACATAGTACTTATTCCACAAAACAATATAAAATATGGATATGGAATATGACTCACACCTGTCGCAATTTATATTTTTACATTTATGAGTTTATTGATGGTGTTCACGGCTTAATCTGTCATGGTACATACGACGGATATCGAAAATTATTAACAATGAACTTTTATATGTGTTTAATTGATCCCTTATCTTAAATGAGATTTATTTATGCCAAGTGTCTAGCAACTGTACTCCACCATTATCTATTGTGGATCGTCGATCTACCCAACCCTAACTTGGACAGTGATGATCCTAGCAAACTGCCTTAGGTTAACTACCCCCCCTATCATCTCTCTGTTCCGCTCATTTGCTTTGCCGTCCATCGTGACTGTCCTCTGCGAGAGGATCTGCATTGTGCCTTCTCCTTGAAATTGTGTTGGTTATCCACCCGTCATGATTGCTCCTGAACTGGTGAGAGGCACCTATATTATAGAGGATTTCAATATCGAGTTTTTGCATTAGGGTAAAATCACTATAGAGAACTAACATTTCTCACTCTGCTATGTTCAGCACAGAAGTTCTTATTCGACACGGGTAATTTCTCTTCAGGTTTAGTCCACTGTTGTTCCCTTTTGTTTCTATTCATCACCAGTTCATATTTAATTTCTTTAATTTGTTTTTATTTAGGTTGGTAACCCGAAAAGTTCAGGTTCTTCGCTTACAGTTATTGTCGTGCCTCTTTCTCGTTTGGGCAATGGAGGGTTTGTCTCTCCAGATTGTTGAGAATTAAAGGTGAGGGCTTCTCGCAACCAACTACTTCCGGTTTTTCGTTTGGGGTTTCATTTCACCCGAATTTGGATTTTTAGTTTTGTACTTATATTCGTTGCATTCCTTCTACATGCAAGGCAACACTGCACCCAACCTTTGGTTGCTGACAGTGTTCCTTGACTGGGGCCGTGACCACCTCCATAACTGTCTAGTAAGTTGTGCTTTCTTCGAATTTTCTTCACTTTATTTCAGTTTACAAATCGGCCCTTCTGGTCTGGCCTCCGAGGGAATATCCCGTTTCATGTACAAGTTTTTGATATTACCCTAACTGGGCCTCTTATATGCATGGCGAGGCCTCCAGGTCCTTTGCGTAATGGCATAACTTGGTTCATTTCTAGATATTATAGTATGGAGACTTACTACACTTTTATTTGAGTTTCTGACCCTTGGGGTCTACTCTTGTATAAATTCTATTTCTTTGTTTGTAGCATTTTATGGTCGGATAGACCTGTAACTCGAGGTTCTTTACCAGTCAAGTATAATTATGAATTATTTACAGCTATTTTGATAAACAATTCTTCTCCTTATGGAAGTTTGTTCACAATCATAACTTGGTTTCTACGGAAAGATTATACTCATCCTTCGCACAATTTTTGTTTTCTTTTACCACTGTAAATCATTATTGTTTGTAAGGGTGACTCTGTTATAACAACAGTATTGATCTTTAGATAAGGTGGTTTCTTTTCTTTAAATATGATAATGTCGTTACTCTAAAGCTTGGACTTTCAGCGGCTAGAGGACCCGACCCAGCTTGAGTCTAAACCTCTGTGCAAAATTGAAATCCTGGAGTTTTGTGGTTAATTTAGCATTTTCCAGTCCACTGTAAATTCATTATTTTACATCATGGTTGTCTTCTTGCAAATTTACATTTCTGTTATTTCTGTATTTTCGTGATGATTATTATTTCATGGAAAAATATATAAATAACCTCATTATATTTTCTCAAGGGTTATTATGATATGAAAGCGTTAGAACTCTGTTGTTCTTTCTTCTTTGAAACTTAGTTTACAGAGTTATGATTTTAATCTTTTCCTTAGTGTAAATTAATAAAAGGAAAACAAATGTATCTTTTTCCTATTCTCTTTTGGCTCAATATTTTCCTTAATCTTGATCTTTTCTGTTACTGGCTTATATTTTCCATCACTACTGGAAAATTTATAATTATTTGGTCCAGTTAACAATATAATAACAAATTTAACATTCTAGGAAAATAGAGAACTTCCCACAGTAATTTATCAGATTTCAATCAGAAGTTTATATACTTATCTCAGATATCTTTATCTTAACTGATGGTTCCCCCCAATCTTGAGAGAGGCTATTACATCCTCTGCTCCCCCCGAGCTCTGCACCAGAGCTCTTCAGAGAGCAGTATGTACAGGACTTAGGCCTCAGGACCTCTGTCTAGTCTAATCTCTTGTCAGGTTACAGAGCTCCACTTGATAAGGCCAGTAGATCCAGTCCGCGGTGTTTACTCCATTATAGCAAACAATTCAGGGTAGACTTCTTGTATGGATTTTTAATCCTCCCAAGTGGCCTCCTTGGGGCTGAAGTGCTTCCACTACAATTTAACTTCGGGGATGACTTGTCTCCGGAGCGTTATTTCTCTCTAATCGAGAATGCACTGAGGTTATACCAAAAATTCATCGTCTGATTTCACCTATGGACACATAATTTTAAAATTAGTTGAATTAAAATCCATATTTCTAAGAGTCATAGCATAAACATAACTTACATGTACATTTTGCCAATGTATCACATGCTTGGGGTCGTGTATGTATATTTTTATTAGTGACACATTAAACACATTGTGTACCAATCTATGAATAGGAAATGCTAGCCGATAAGCTACCGGCCCTATCCTCTCCAAAATTTGGAAGGGTCCACAGTACCTGGAGGCCAATTTGGCACAAGTACTCCACCTTAAGGTACTTTTCTTGGGTTTAATCCGTACATAGACATGGTCACCTACTTCAAATTCTCCAAAAGGTTCTCTTTCTATCCGCATACACTTTTTGCATGTCCTAAGTTGCCTTTAGATTTTGCCGGATTTTCTTTACTTCACGCTTCATCTCCTCTAACATATCCAGTCTGAGCATTAATTTTTTTTTCCAGACTACTCCAATTCATAAAATTTTGACATTATCTTCCATACAATGCTTCAAAAGGACTCATTTTGATGGATTCTTGATATCCGTTATTCTAGGCAAATTCGACCAAATGCAAATATTCTTCCCATCTTGAGGGTTGTTGCATGACATACATGCGTAGCATGTCTGCCAGTATTTGATTCAACCTTTCAGTTTGTCCATCCATCTAAGGATGATAGGCCATAATAAATTGAATATGTGTTCCCAATCCTGTAAATATTGCCTTCCAAAAAGATGATGTGAATTTTACGTCTTGATCTGAGATGACAACTCTCGGAATGTCGTGCACTCTAAAATTTTATGTCATGAAAATGTCAGTGATATGAACAGTCTCGTAAGTTGACTGAACGGGTATAAAGTGAGCTACCTTTTATAGATTTCATATTTCTGTGGTGTGAGTTTAGATTTTCTGAGTTCGGAATCTCCACAGTGAGCATTTTTGCGTATACGTTTCAGGTCTATAACAAGACCCATCATCAGGACAAATCCTGTTGAAAAGAGAGGAGGATACAAATCATAAATATACAAAGAGTGCATGATAAAGGCCGACCAACCATAAAATAATAAATATTTTGAAATTAAATAAATTAAATTAATTAAATAAAAAATTTTAATTTCATATATAGTTATCAATTTACTAATGTATAGCCTTAAACCTTAATAATTCATTAGAAATTAATTACACTTAAAGTAAGGATAATGTATCTCTAAGAGGTTATTTATTTTTATGTATTATTAATGAATTGTTAATACAATATTACTATTACAAATATTAAAGTAATAAAATATTATAAATTTAAGAGATCTTATATAGCGGGGTAGTTGATATTTAATTTGCTTATATTAACCAGGTAAAAGATTCATTTTTATGGGTAAAATTGATTTATTAGGGTGAATGTAAGAGTCCACTAGTTATAAAATTGCTTAATTAAAGTTTTAATAAGGTTAATGTTTTAAAGGAAATCCTATTAAAAATTTATTAATGTCAAATTTTAATTTAATAAAATTAGGAATAGTTAAATATAACTATTACTAATGATATTTAATAATTAAAATTGATATTAATGAATCAAAATTACCACTACTTATTAAGAAGGGCGTAAAATCTTAAGGGGGTTGATGTAAGGTGAATGATTCTAGATTAGAATCAAGGGGTCTTATAAAATATAAATAGGAGAGGGTTAATTCCTAACCATTAAAGTTTAGTAATTAAACTAATATTAAGTATACAAATACCTACTTGATTATTAAGATATAAGCCAAGGTTTTTAAGGGTTTAATGATAGGGGAAGAAAAGTTATTAAATGGAGAGGGAAGGGAATGATGAAAGCACATAAGGGTGAGTAAGAAGGGAGCTTTTTCACAAGGTAAGGGAAAAGTCCATACATGGTCATTCTAAGTTTTTAAGGGAAGGGGAGGAAGAGGAAGACATGGGTGCCAACAGGGAAAAGGACAAGTTTTAAGAGTGCGAAAATAAGGGGACCCAATTTCTGCTGACTTCTAAACCTCCATCCCTATTGAGGTTTTCTGGATGCTTGATGATTTCAAGTGCCTCACGCATTTATGTCTCTTGCTTCTGAGTAATCCTGTGATGAATTCAAGTGATATGACTTCCCATTTCCACTCTGGTACATGAATAGGATGAAGCAATCCCATTGGGTGTTGGTGTTCCGCCTTAAATTGTTGACACTCTAAAAATTTGGTCAGATATTCTGCAATGTTTTTACGCATTCCAGGTCAATGATAGTCTCTTCTTATTGTTGTCAGCATTTTCTGATAACCGGGATGTCCTGCATAGGAACTCCGATGGTATTAATCTAAAATCATCCCTTTCAGGCTCATCTGATTTGGTATGCATATCTTCCCTCAAAATAGAAAATTTTTTTTGTCATTAATTTCATAATATGACTATTTTCTTTGTTTTTCTGGCTCTTTTGCTTGCTACCACAGAACTTTATATTCAGGGTCTTTTTCTATTGCTTCCATAATTTACTCCTGAAATCTAAATTCTGCTTGATTAAAATAGAGTTCGTAGATGCAATGTAGTTTCCTACTTAAGGCATCAACTACAAGGTTCTCCTTCCCTTTGACACGTTGAATGTCAAAGTCAAATTCAATTAGGAATGCATTCCACCTTGCTTTGCAAGCATTCAAATCATATTTTTTAAAATAGCTTGTCAAGCTACTATGGTCGGTTCTTAATGCAAACATTTTCCCCAATAAGTAATGTCTCAAAATTTGATGGGCATGCACTACTACAATTAGCTCTAAATAATAAGTGGAGTATCGTTTTTTGTGATCCCTTAACTTCTTAGACTCGTATGCTATCACTTTTCCATCTTTTGTTAATACTGCCCCCAACCCTTCCTTACACGCATCTGTGCAGACTTCAAATTCCTTGTTTGGATCTGACACCTTCAATACAGGAGCAATATTTAATAGTTCTTTTAGTCGTTCCAAACTACCTTGACACTCCTTGGTCCACTCGAAGACTCGTCCCTTTCGCTGCAAAGAAGTGATGGGAAAGGCTATCTTAGAGAAGCTTTCAATGATATGTCAGTAATAACCAGCCAAACCCATGAAAACGCGTATATCTGCTACATTTTTAGGAACTCTCCACTCCATTATTGTCTTTATCTTTTCAGGATCTAATGAGATACCTTCATCAGATATTACATGACCCAAATATTGTATTTTCTCTTTGTGAAAATCACATTTTCTAAATTTGGCATAAAGCTGATGTTCCTGCAACATCTTCAGTACCAACCGAAGGTGTTCCTTGTGCTCTTCAACATTTTTAGAATAGATTAGTATATCATCAATAAAGTTAAGACAAATTTATCCAGAAATGGGTGGAAGATACCATGCATTAGGCTCATGAAAGTTGTTAGTGCATTGGTTAATCCGAACGGTAATACCACAAATTCATAATGTACGTACCTGGTACGAATGATGTTTTGGATATGTCTTCTTCTTTAATTCCAGTCTAGTGATATCCAGATCTCATATCAATATTTGAAAATACTGTCGCTCCTTTCACTTGATCAAAAAGATTGTCTATTTGGGGTAATGGATACTTATCTTTGATAGCCAACTTATTAAGTTGCTAGTAGTCCATGCACATCCTCGTTGTACCATCTTTCTTTTTAACGAACAACACAGGTGCTCCCCATGGGGATACACTTGGTCGAATGTATCCTTTATCCAATAGCTCTTGCAGCTGCATTTTTAACTCTGTCAATTCCAAAACACTCACTCTGTATGGTGCTCGTGACACGGGTGCTGCTCTAGGTAGCAATTCTATAGTGAATTCAATGTCTCGTTTTGGGGCTAATCCTGGAATATTCTCCGAAAATACATCTACAAAGTCTTGTACAGCTGGAATATTCTCCAACATAAGAGTCTTATCTTTAGAATTAGTAAACCCCACTTGAATAGCATAGACCTGACACACTTTTCTAATAGATTTACTTAATTAAGATGTTGTAATGGGGTGCAAACGAAGGGGTTTCTTAATTCCTTGTAATTCTTGGTGAGTACCATCTTCTGCCTTAAAATGGATGATTTTCTCCTTACAATCTACTAGTGACCAATGGCTTTCTATCCAGTCCATTCCCAATAGAATATCGTAGGAGCCTAAAGGCATAATATTCAATTCCACAGTTATTTGTTGCCTTCCAATTTCCAGAATACAATTCGAGACTTTTGCACTAACTCTTCTCTTTACCCTAGTAGCTAGTTGTACCAACCCGAGAATTTTAAATTTCTGGCTCTATAATTTACTGTTTTCAACTATTCAAGGATTTATGTAACTTAAATTGGCGCCCAAATCAACCAAAATGGAAACAGTTTGGGAATAGAACTTACCTTCCAGTTTTATCATCATTGGTTGGTAATCTACTTTTCGGTCCTCTAGTGCAGCATTAATACTAGGTATGTTTCGTGCAACATCGTCTATTGTAGATGCCTCTTGTAAGTTGATTGTAACTTCATTACTTACATAATGAGGGCAGTTATTAAAATAATGTGCCTCTCCACATCCCCAACATTGTAGTGGTGGCTTCTGGTACTGTTCAAGTTCTGGTCTGCTGGATGCTTCAGTGGGCCTCTCATCTACTGTCCATTTAGGCTTTTATTGATTTTTCCCAAATTGTCTATTTTCTGGGTTCCTTGTAGCATTCTTAAAATTTACAGGTCTACTATGTTTGAAATTTGGGGTGATTTTCTGCTCTTTCTTTGGTGGCCAACTTCTGCCCACTTCTCCTTTAGCCTTAGATTTTTTATAGCACATTCGTGATTTTCAGATCACCACATCCATGGTCTTTGAATTCATGAATTTTATCCTCTCCTTAATGCGGGTAGGCATACTAATCAAGAATCTCTGTACCTTTGCTTTCTCGTCCCTCAAATATGGTATGTATCTTAACAAAGAGGTGAATTTAGTGATGAATTCATCCATGGATAGTTGTCCCAGCTTCAAGTCATGAAACTCTCGTGAATTTTCATCATAAAATAGTTCTATTAGATACTTTTCCTTGAAGTATTGATGGAACTCATCCCAAGTGACATTCTAATCCTTAATCCCCCTCACATTCTTCACTTCCTCCCACCATAAGGTGGCCAACTCCCGCAATTGATAAATAGACAGATGCACCTTAAGCTTGCTACTATATTCATAGACCTGAAAATAATTATTCATGTTTATTATCCATGCTTTCGCCACTTCTTCCGCTTCTCCATCAAAAGAAGGTGGTTTAATCTTCCAGAATTCACCTTGTAATTCTACTTTATGCTTCTTCATTTATTGCTATTCTGAAGCACTTCCAAACTCTGCTTCATGATAAGTTATGTTTTTGTTCGCATTTTGAGTACGACTTCCTTCCATATTGTCATTAATTTGTTTCTATTGATCTTCTTCATGAGTATTCCTTTCTGGACTACGCTGTGATGTAGGATGGTTCTGTCTATCTGAGAGGTTTTTAAGGATTCTTTCTTGCTCTCGCATTAGTCTTTCATTGTCACTTCCCACTCGAACCATCTTTGTATGGATTTGTTGCACTGTGTCCAACAATCGAGTCGTCTAACATTGTTGTTACTCTAGTAACCTACTAGTTTTTTGAAGATGGTCCATGCTTAATTGTATCCACATTTCTGGGTTCATCTCTGGATTTGGCTGGGGGTGGATTTCCCCTGTAGTAATTTGTGTCTGTTGGCTTGAAACTCTCCTCATTTGATCTTTTAGTAGTTCTGCTACTGTGCATGAGAATCACACCGATGAAACATCCAGAGTTATTTAGTTGGCCCAATATGGCCCAGCGTGTAAACCACACTCTAATACCACATATCACATCCATAAAAAAAATCTTTCATTTAACTATTTCTTACATCATTTAATTTAAAATAATTGATTTAATGATAATTATAACCATGATACTTGTAAAGGTTTGATTCTCGTTTTAATTATGATCATAACCATAATGCAAAGGGTTTGATCTCTGACATGGTTGATAAATTTCATATGTTAATTTATATGTATAGTTTGGCATATTGTTTGAAATTGTGTATATCCTGCTAGTTAATCTTGAGGGTCACGAACATAGTTCTTATTCCACAAAATAGTATAAACTATGGATATGGACTATGACTCACACCTGTCGCAATTTATAGTTTTACATTTATGAGTTTATTGATGGTGTTCACGGTTTAATCCATCATGGTACATACGACAGATATGGAAAATTATTAACAATCAAATTTTATATGTTTTTAATTTATCTATTATCTTAAATGAGATTTATTTCCGCCAAGTGTCTGACAGTTGTACTCCACCATTATCTATTATGGATCTTCGATCTAACCAACCCTAACTTGGATGATGATGATCCTGGAAAACTGCCTTAGGGTAACTACCGCCCCTATCGTCGCTTTGTTCCGCTCATTTGCTCTGTTGTCCATCACAACTCTCCTCTACGAGAGGGTGTACAATGTGCCTTCTCCTTACAATGGCGTTGGTTATCCACCGTCATGCTTGCTCCTGAACTGGTGAAAGGCACCTATGTTATAGAGGATTTCAATGTCGGGTTTTTGCATAAGGGTAAAATCACCACAGAGAAGTAACAGTTCTCGCTCTACTTTGTTCGGCACATAATTTCTTATTCAACACGAGTAAGTTCTCTTCAGGTTTACTCCACTTTTATTCCCTTATGTTTCTATTCATCACCAATTCATATTTAACATTTCTTTAATTTGTTTTTATACAGCTTGGTAACCCTGCTAAGGTCAATTTCTTCACTTACAGTTATTATCGCGCCTCTTTTTCATTTTGGTAATGGAGGGTTTGTCTCTCTAGAGCATTGAGAATAAAAGGTGAGGGCTTCTCGCAACCAGCAACTTCTAGTTTTTTGTTTGGGTTTCATTTTAACAGGATTTGGATTTTTCATTCTGTACTTATATTCGTTGCTTTCCTTCTACATGTAAGGTACCACCGTACCCGGGTTTTGGTTGCTGACAGTGTTCCTTGAATACGGGCGTGACTGCCTCCATAACTGTCCGGTATGTTGTGCTTACTTTGATTTTTCTCCACTATATTTCGGTTTACAGATCGGCCCTTCTAGTCTTGCCTTTGAGGTAATATCCCGTTGCATGTACATGGTTTCTGATATTACCCTAACTGGGTCTCTTGTCTTCATGGCGAGGCCTCCTAGTCCTTCGCGTAATGGCATAACTTGATTCATTTCTAGATATTATAGTATGGAGACTTGCTAGACATTTCTTTGAGTTTCGGACCCTTGGGGTCTTCTCTTGTATAAAATCTATTTCTATGTTTGTAGCATTTTATGGTCGGATAGACTTGTAACTCAAGGTTCTTTACCAGTCAATTATAATTATGAATTATTTACATCTATTTTGATAAACAATGCTTCTCCTTATGGAAGTCTGGTTATAGTCATAACTTGGTTTCTATGGAAAGATTATACTCATCCTTCGCACAATTTTTGTTTTCTTTTACCACTGTAAATCATTACTGTTTGTAAGGGTGACTCTGTTATAACATCAGTATTGATCTTTAGATAAGGTGTTTTCTTTTCTTTAAATATGATAATGTCGTTACTCTAAAGCTTGGACTTTCGGCGGCCAGAGGACTGGACCCAACTCGGGTCTAAACCTCTGTGCAAGACTGAAACCCTAGAGATTTGTGGTTAATTTAGCGTTTTCTAGTCTACTGTAAATTCGTTATTTTACATCATGGTTGTCTGCTTGCAAATTTAGATTTCTGTTATTTCTTTCTTTTTGTGATGATTAGTATTTCACAGAAAAATATATAAATAACCTCATTATATTTTCTCAAGGGTTATTATGATATGAAATCTTTAGAACTATGTTGTTTTTTCTTCCTTGGAACTTAGTTTACAGAGTTATGAGTTTAATATTTTCCTTAGTGTAAATTAATAAAAGGAAAACAAATATATCTTTTTCCTATTCTCTTTTGGCTCAATATTTTCCTTAATCTTGATCTTTTATGTTACTAGATTATCTTTTCTAGCACTACTGAACAATTTCTAATTATTTGCTCCAGGTTAACAGTACAATAACAAATTTAACATTCTAGGAAAATAGAGAAATTTCCACAGTAATTTATCAGATTGTAATCATAAGTTTATATATTTATCACAGATTTATTTAGCTTAACTGATGGCTCCTCCCAACCTTGAGAGAGGCTATTACGTCCTCTGCTCCCCCTGAGCTCCGCACCAGAGTTCTTCAAAGAGCAGTATGTACAGGAGTTAGGCCTCGGGACCTTTTTTCAATCTAATCTCCTATCAGGTTCTAGAGCTCCATTGGCTCTAGACCAGCTCTGGACAACTCCTCTTTTCCACACCTTATGGTTTAAATTTTTTTTTTTTCCTTGAACAGAACCTCTTTCCTCCCTCAGGATTTCCTTTTTATCCTTTTTGGAGAAAGGAAATTGTCAGAAAAAATTCCTCCATCCTTTACTCTGGAACTTGGAATTATTTTTACCATTCAGTTAAATCTTTTCTCAATATAAATTTATTCATAATTAAATTCAAGTTTTTCTTTTTACTAACAAATAACCATATTTGTTAATGTCTTTTTAATAGTCATTTCAAATGTATCTTTAACTAAAAAAATAAGAAGTCTTTTAATCATCATATAAAAATGAAACGGGTGTTACAGAAGGAGCTTTGGTACCTTATTAAGAAAAAGAGGGACACTTGTGTCAGCTGCTTTGTGTCCAACCTATGACGTCGATATTATGTGGCATTCCCACGAGCGACCTTCTTTGTTCTTTACTTTTTAAAGTCACACTAACGACCTTTTTTTTCTTCATTATAAAAAACAATTCGTTAATTTAATTTAATTTAGTTTAATTTAGTTTTCTCTCTCTCTCTCTCTCTCTCTCTCACACACACACACATATATATATAATTTCTAAATAATTAATATTATTATATATTTTTTTAATTTTACATGACAAAGATTAAGTTGCCATGCAACTCTTGTTTTTAAACGAGTTGTCTTTAGTGAGAATTTTTGGAAGCTTTTCCGGTCTAATTTCTCTAAAATCTGGAAAGAATTTATTGAAATCACAAGCTTGATGGGTAACCCTGCAAAATAGAAGTGCCCTAGGGTTTTTCAGGGTGTTAAATCCATATATACAGTTAAAAAACTAGTTTATATACAAATCAAGATTTCACATCAAAATTTTCCACTAGATTCCGCACCAGAAAGTCCAAAAAATAACACCAAAAACAACTCTGTTTTTAAATACAAAGATACAAGATGAAAACATCTTCTCCCTACAAAGTCTTTACAAGATGACAACTTCTTCACTATGTTAGGTTGTAGAGACAATACCATTTTATTAAAAAATATCAAAAAATATTAGATATCAAAAAACATTAGACATATTTGGATATACATATATATCTAATTAATTTTGTTTCATATCTATTGTTATATAATTATTTAAAATATTGTTAACCTATTTAAAAGTTAGAAAAAAAAATTAAAAATAAAATAAAAAAATAAAAAATTTGGGAACTAAACTCAAATTTTTTTATATAAAAACTAAACAGTTAAAAAAAAATTAAAATATAAATAGGCCTTATAATATTTGTTTAAATTGAATAAATATGTAAAACTAAAAACTATAAATCATTAAATTTTTATATCACTAAAAATAAGTACTTGTAAAATAAAATAAAACTCAATGTTTAACATTAACTTAGAAACCTCAATTGTTTTCATCTCTTTAAAACTTCTTCATATAATATTCTTAGGATAAAAAATGAATCTAAGTAATAAAACTAAAAAGTCGTTTTAGAATTAAAAATACTTAAAAACCAACTACTTAATATAATCATATTAGTTTATATTAATAAATTAATAATTAAATTTTTAACTAGATTATATTTTGATAACACAATTTTTTAAATGATAATGTATTTTTCAGAATTTTTTTATAAATAATATTAGATCACGAAAATTTACAGTCTCAATTTATATCTTAAATTTGATAAATCATTTTAAATATTATATCACTTTCAAATTTTGTATTAACTTTATATATTTTTATTTATTAAATTAAAAAATATTATATATATATAACAAAATTGGTAAGATTAATAACATAAAGTAATATTTCATTCTATTACCTAAAATAAAGATGTCGCCAATCCACATAAATTCCCTTAAACCCCATTTATAAATTTAACATTATATCTTAAATTTAGTGAATCATTTTAAATATTATATCTTTTTAAGAATTTGTATTAACTTTATATATTTTTTTATTTATTAAATTAAAAAATATTACATTTATATAACAAGATTGGTAAAATGTTAAAACTAGCACTTGGTCATTTTAATAAATGATCTGATGGAACGCCGAAGGGGGACGACGCGACAGCAGCACGGACGCGGAGGAGCTGACACACGCAGGAAGCAGCTGAGAGCAGGAGGGTGAGAGCAACCGCCAAGTGTCAAATGTTGAGAGACTGGAAGGGCAAAAAGTAATTATATATGAAGTGCTTTGTAGAAGAGTAAACGTATAGATGCTTTATAAACTACTACTTTATATGGATTTATAATGTTTAGATTTAAAATATTTTTGTTAATAATTTAAATATAATAAATAAATATTAAAAATATATTATTTAAAAATTGCAGATTTATATTACATAAATCAATATTTTTTTTCAAAAACTACTTTATATGGATTTATAATATTTAGATTTAAAATATTTTTGTTAATAATTTAAATATAATAAATAAATATTAAAAATATATTATTTAAAAATTGCATATTTATATTATATAAAACAATATTTTTTTTCAAAAATATATTTTTCATTCATTTAATTAATTTTTTCTAAAAAAATATTCATTTAAATTAGAATTATTAATTTTTTTTAAATAAAAAATAAATAATATTTATTCTTTTTTTTTTTTTTGACGGAATCACCTCACACATAATTTCTGAAATATCTGTTCCTCACCTTGTTTACACAATTCTTACATTTCCTTGCCTTGGTCAATTTTTCACCTATCTCACGTAAATACCTTGCCCATCCAACTTCATGAATTAAAAGAAATTTCAGACGATGAATAAACTAATGATGGAATGACTTGGATGGTTGAGTAATTTAGACATCGTGTTCCAAGCATCAAATCAAAGCCTATCCAAATCAGCAATTTATGCATCAGAAATTATCTCTAATGATAAGCATGATTGAAATTTACAGAAAATTATAATTTACACGGGGCAAGGTTCCGCAAAATATATGCATTAAAAAAAATACATGAAAATTATGAATGGGTTTTACGCAAAACCATCTACACACAACTCCGTTCCATTTCCATTTCTATTCATTGAATGTAACTCTGGCCGGTAATATCCACATCACGGTTCCCGCTAGACGGCGGTGGCGGGCGGCTCAATGGATTCTATACCGGAGAAACTTCCCCGGCAAGGGCGTCGGCGCTCTGCGATTGGCTGGCAGGCAGGCGAAACTTCGGCCATTGTGGAGCATCCTTGTCCGTTCCGTAAAGGCCTCTGCCATAAGCCTCCTGTGTGAGAGGCTTCATGTCAGAGATCGGTCGCAAGGGCTCCTCCCTTCTCTGGCCGCCTAAGGGGGACGACGCGACAGCAGCACAGACGTGGAGGAGCTGACGCGCGGGAAGCAGCTGAGAGCAGGAGGGTGGGAGCAACCGCCAAGTGTCAAGTTTTGAGAGGCTGGAAGGGCGATAGGTGGAGCACAGAGATTGGCTGGGAGCACTGTTCATCCCAGCAAAGCTCATAATAGGGACACCTTCGACGTAAATATGTATTAAATATTAATAGTCTAATTGGCCCCGCAAGTCATTGGCCCTCCATCATAGGGCGTCGATTCAATTTTCCTTGAGTTAATCTGGGTCAAGCTCCTAAGTGAGTGTGAGATCCCTTTGGGTAGTCACACCTAGAGTTGTTATTGTGAAAAGAAATATATTAATTATTATCAATTTAAATACTTTTTAATATATATGTGTATTATGTTAAGAATATTTAGATTAAAGTTGAATTTTTAATTTTATTTTTTTTCTTTTATTATTTTATAGAAAGTAGTGAGGTGCTTTACAATGCAATAATATTGGGGAGATGTTATCTTACGAGTTTAAATTTTTTTTAACCATAAATCAATCAAACATAAAGTTATCTAGATAGATTTTGCACTTCAAAAAATTTGATTGCTCTCATTTCTTTATATATCCTTTACATATATGGCCATGTATCTACTAATTATATAAGAAATTACACATCTCCTTTATTATAAATAATATATTTTGCTACCCAAGATTGTCAGAAACTTAAGCAGAGACGCAGCATTCAACAAGTCTCCAATTGCTGGCGCATCAGCAAAATCCTTCAAAAGATCAATTTTAGCATTGATAATGCTAGAGGCATTTCCTTCTCAGCGGTCCGGAGAAAGGCCAACAAGTTGGCGGATTTCCTCGCAAACACTGGAGTTGGAGATTCCAATAAACTCACCTCAACTAACTGGGATTCCATAATGGAGCCACAACAGGCCAAATCGACCTCCTCCTCGTCCCCCCCCCCAAATCAATTCTGTCATCAGGATCACACCACTAGCCTTCCTTCTCACAATTGATCACTCAGGCGACTCTTCGTCGATCAATTCCCTGCAGTACGATCCCACTCCAAACATTAATTCCCAGCATGATTTGACCAGCCCATCCGGCATGCCTACCAGAGGCCTCCCCAGGCTTTCATGCCTCTCGACCGCCTATTTAAACTCCCTCCTCCCTGCTCACACCTCACTCCTGACCATTACGCTTGTGAACCCTGCAACTACTTGGCCTCCCCCAAAGTTGTCTCATAACGCCCCCCCCCCCCCCCTCCCCCTCATCTCTTCGACTCGACCTCCATTCTTCATCATTGCCCCACCTCCATGGCCCCGCGCCGCTCTCACCCGCCTCCCCCTGCTCGTCATGGCCACCAAGCCTTCTGGGCTAACCCTTCTCGCCCTCTTGTCACTCGGACTGAGACCACTGCTAGAAATTCAGCCCGCACCTATGTGGACAACACCAACCCTGACATGCAGAGACGAATCGTCGACATGGATTCTGTAGCTCACATCCGTCGCAGAGCAACACCTTTGGAGGTGGTTGATGCTTCTCTCAGATGGATCCTGGATCCTGGGCTAACCAGACCTCGGGAGAACTTGTACAGCAGAACTATTGGCCTACATTGGCACACCAAGACACTTCTGGCCATAGCCCTTCAGGAGCAAATGAACAATAGCAAGGAGCTTGAATATAAAATCGATTCCCTCACTGAGAAGTTTGTCGCATATGTGAAGGAAGTGCATCAGATGTGCTTCATCGACTGCAACTCACCTCACTATGCTATTCTGAAAAGGAGCTCTGTGGTGCGCCATCATCAGAGCCCCAAGATCAAAGAGGAGGCTCATCGCCCCTCCAAGGCTGACTATCAAGAAGCAGGCCCCTCCACGCATCACTGCCAATTCTTCTGCTCGGAGGAAGGGACTCCAGACAGACCCATCAGTGTCTACGACTACCTGAATGAAGACGTGGATGTGAAAGACTCCCCTGGCCCCTAGTTCTTCTGATTTGGGTTTGGTTTCTTCTATCTCTCTGTATTTCTCACTATGTTCGAGGCCCAATGGCCTTTTTTCCAGAGCATCAAGGTGCCTATGTTTTTCTGTTATTCTCCTAGTTTTGTATGCATCTTTCTCCCCTCCGAGCCTCTCCTTGTATACTCCTTCCCAGAGGGCGAGATATATTTGCGCTGACGGTTGTTCTTGAATACTTTCCTCTTGAGGCTACGATTTAATCTATGTTTCGTTAATGAATGTGAATAGACACACTTAATTTACAAATATATATTTATATATCACTAAAATGTTTTAACCACAAAAAAATTATTTATTTTCAATTAATTTATGTGATATATATAGTTAATATTGAATATGAACATTAAAATATTTTATTTTGCTTTATATTGAATTTCCTTTTTTTACAAAGGACTATGAAATAATTAAATTTCTCTTTATTAGTATCTCAATAAATATTAAAATATATTTTTTTAAATTATATATCTCAATCAACATTATATATATATATATTGAAATATTTATACTTGCAATTTCTTTCTCCAAACATTAATCTTTTTATAGATATATATAAAGTTGATATTGAAATATAGTAGCCTAGATCTTTCTTATACTTGAAATGAAAGCACCGGAACCCCAGAGTACTTCCCCACATTTTGTGGATGGTAAACTGGTAAATAGTAGGCCATAAAGTTGAACTAATTTCAAAGAACTTCACATCTAGCTAGACCATTTGAATATGTGTGTGTGTGTGTGTGTGTGTGTGTGTGCGCGCACGCGTGGGGTTCACGGTCGGTCCTCTAAGATTGGTGACTCGCTAAGTACCTCCTTGGCACAATTAATGAACATAAATATTCAAATATTTCATTCAAAGATAACATTGATTTTTTCTTTCACTTTTAATTACTTCATTTCTTTATATCAGATCATATAAAACATGTGACTTATGTACATCAAAATATGATATTTATAGCTAATATTGAACTTCTTATTTTTTATATATCATATATTATATTAAGAGTATGTTGACTTGACATGTTTCTTTCATTTTGGTTGTATATCAATGTTATTTAAATGCCATATGTCAACTCCATATTGAGTGGTGAAGGAATTACAAATCTCCCTCAAAATAAAAAGACATCACCCTTGGATTAAAATTTGGAAATCTATTATAAACAATATTAATTTTCTTTACTTTTAATTACTTTATTTCTTTATATAAAATTGATATAAAATTAAGATGGATGAAACATTTTATTTATTTGTTAATGTAAATATTATTTAATTAATTTTAAATGTAATATTAAGGGACAACCTCTTATGCATAGTGGCCTCTAAACCTTGGCACAATAATATTTTTGTTAAAAAAAAAATTATTTTTTTTAAGTGAATAAAAATTGCATATTGTTTGTGTAGTGATGCATTCAAAAAACATGAGCAACCATCAATCCCTAATAACATATATAAATAATAAACTCCAATAAGAAAAGGCTACCAAAAAAGCATCGTGTGGACATCATTATGCCATTTAGTGTGGTAGATCATGTTGAAGGCCTTGTATGAATGGTCTATCATAGTATTATGTTGTAGTCCCATCTAGATGCTCATATATCTTCCATAATCCTCTATGAAGTACTGATATTAGAGAGCACATCTACTATAAGGTTCCTCTCTCTGTAAATATGTCAACAAGGGATGTGGTCAAAAGTATGTTTTAGATGGAAAACCTCTTCAAGAATTGAAAGTAGTTGTGCATGTGGCATCATCCAATCTCATGAAATCTTATTAACTGTCTAGAAGTATAAAATCTCTTGAAATAAAGTCCTCATTTAAAATGCAAAACTTCAAGAATTGAAAGTAGTGTGTGCATGTGGCATTGTCCAATCTCATGAAACCTTATTAACTGTCTAGAGGGATAAAATCTCTTGAAAAACAATCCTCATTTAAAATGCAAAAAATCAAAAAATGTTTTCACTTGACTCTCATCCCTTATAAATATCAGGACTACATTTTCATCATGTCCAATAAATCACTTCTATCGAGACGTGGAATTGAACCTGTGACTTCACATCAAGGAGTTCCATAACAAAGCACATGATCATTGTCTATCCAAGACCCCGTGGACTACTTTATATAATATATTAACATATAAGTTAGCTTTGAAATATTTTATTCAACATAGACATTAAAGTATCTTATTTATGACCTATATTATCTACATTGAAATTTCTTTTTATTATTAATATATTTTTAAATACATGCATCTATCATATTCAAAAGTAAAATCCTTAGATACCCATGGAGGGTTTCAAATCAGGGATTTGAGCCCTGTCTTGGAATGAAAAAAATTGAACTTATGAGGGGGATAGAGCCTCGAAAACATGCATGTAATCAAAGCATTATGTGGGAGCTTTTTTTTATTATGTGGCTTGGAAAGTGGGTTATCCTTATAGGATAGCTAGATCTATCATTTCATCCTTTGGTTAATTGAGTAAACAAAATGGAAGGTGTTAATAAGGAAGGAGTCTAATATTTCATAGGGTGTAAAATATCGATATTCTCTCACACCGCTACTTTAAATTTTAAGAGAATTTTATGTCGGTTGGTTTCCTTGATACGATCTGCTACATGTTGTTTTCCTATCATTTTTGTTCTTGGTTAAGGCATTCTTGATCCAATTTCTTTGTTTAGTGCTTAGTTATTCTTACTTTGGTGGGATTTTTTTTGCAATTCGACCATATAGTATGGCTTTTTATTTGTTGATTATCTCACAATGCCTCTCATATTTGGTAAATTAGTCTCTCTTTTGAGGTTGCATAAAGAATTTGGTTGGCTTTTGTGTGTTGCTAAGTGTTGGGTTATCTCCTTGTTAGTCTAACTCAATTCTCAAGGGTTTCCATCTACACTCAAATCAATGCATCTAGTGCAAATAAGAAAATAGGATTAAAAACCAACATCTACACTGAAATCAATGCATTTAGTGAAATAAATCAAATAAGATTAGAAATCACCATCTACACTAAAATCAATGCACTGCAAGCAATCAAATAGGATTGGAAATCGTGTATATTGAAATCAATGCATCTAGTGCAAGCAATCAAATATAATTAGAAATAAACATATACATTGAAATGAATGCATCTAATGCAAGCAATGAAATAGGATTAGAAATCACCATCTACACCGAAATGAATGCATTTAGTGCAAGCAATCAAATAGGATTACAAATCATGTACATTGAAATCAATGCATCTAGTTAAAGCAATCAAATATCATTAAAAATCAATATCTATACTAAAATTAATGCATCGAGTGCAAGCAATCAAATAGGATTAAGAATCACCATCAATGTACTATAACACAAAAATCAATGTACATTGTCAATAATTTTTTGTGCATGTACTATAACACAAAAATCAATGTACATTATCAATAATTTTTTGTCCTTACTCTGAAATCAATGCACATTGTTATGCAAATCACTTTAAAATTAATGTACCATCATCCATCCAATTACATCAAATCATAAATCAACATCTACACTGAAATCAATGCATACAATGCAAGCAATCAAATAAGATTAGAAAATAACTTCTACACTAAAATCAATGCATCTAATGCAAGCAATCAAATAGGATTAGAAATCAACATCTACTCTCAAATCAATTCATCTAGTGCAAGTACGATAAGATTAGAAACCAACATTGACATTGAAATCAATGCATTTAGTGCAAGCAATCAAATAGGATTAGAAATAATCTACATTGAAATCAATATATATAGTGCAAGCAATCAAATATAATTAGAAATCAACATCTACATTGAAATAAATGCATCTAGTGCAAGCAACCGAATAGGATTAGAAATGACCATCTACACTTAAATTAATGCATTTAGTGCAAGCAATAAATTAGGGTTAGAAATCATATACATTTAAATTAATGCATCTAGTGCAAGAAATAAAATATCATTAAAAATCAATATCTACACCAAAATCAATGCATATAGTGCAAACAATCAAATAGGATTAGAAATCATCATCTACATTGAAATAAATGAATCTAGTGCAAGAAATATTCTTCCCTCTATCTCCCCTCAATCTATATCTATATCTCCCTCCATCTCTCCTTCTTCATCTCTCTATCTCACCTCCCCAAACACACACGCTCTCTTAGTCCATATCTATAAATATATTTGTCCCTCCCTCCCTCTCTCCATCTCTCTCATGTTCCCTCTCTTCACCTTCCATCTATATCTCTATGTTCCCCTTCTCTCCCTCTCCTCCGCTTCTATCTATATTTCCTCCTTATGTCCTCTCTCCCTCTATCTCCATCTTCCTTATCACACCCTCCCTCTCTCTCCACCTTTCACTCTCTATGTATGTCTTCTTCCCTCCCTCTCTCTCACCCTCCAACTCCATATCTCTTTCCCTCCCTCTCTCAACTCTCTCACATCCTCTCTCTTCCTTCCTCTCCCTCCCTTTCTCTCTCTCTCTCTTCACCCTCCAACTCTATTAGTTTATCCCTCCCTCTCTCCTTCTCTCTCCACTTCTCTCTGTCTCTCCTTCTTTTTCTCTTTATCTCACCCCCAAACATACACACTCTATCTCCATCTCTCCCTTGTCACTCCCTCTCTCTCTCCACATCTCACTCTCTATGTATTTCTTCTTCCCTCCCTCTCCCCCCTCAAAATCCATTTGTTTATCCATCCCTCTCTCCTCCTATCTTCTTCTCTCTCTCCTCCTTTCTCTCAAGTCCTCTCTATCGCCCTTCCTCTCTACCTTTCTCTCCTACCTACCTCTCCCTTCTGTCATCACTCTCCTCCTCTCTCAAGTCCTCTCTTTGTTTTCCCTCTAATTCTCTCTCCCTCTATCTCTCTCCAACTATGTTATTATATCCCTCCCTCTCTCCTTCTCCCCCCCTTTCTCTCCATCGCTCCTTCTTTATCACTCTATCTCTCCCATAAACATACACACTTCCTCTCCAGATCTCCCTTGTCACTCCCTCTCTCTCTACACACTTCTCACTCTATGTATTTGTTCTTCCCTCCCTCTCTCTATGTATTTGTTCTTCCCTCCATCTCTCTATCCCTCCCTCTCTCCTCTTCTCTCTCCTCCTCTCTCTCTTCCTTCCTCTCTCTCCCTTTCTCTCCTGCCTCCCTTTCTCTTATCCCATCTCTCTCTCCCCTTCCATTTTTGTGTGTCCCTCTAACTCTCTTGCCTTTCTCTACCTCTCTCACTCATCTCCTTCTCTCTCTGCATTCATTCCTCCTTTCCCCTCTCCTTAAGTTTTTCTCCATCTTTCCCTTGTCGCTCCCCATATCTTTGAACCTCTATCACTATATTTATTTTCTTTTCCTTCCCATATATATCTAGAGTTAATATATATCATGATATATTAATATATATTATAATATAATAAATTTAATATTGTATTAATCCAAAGTTATTAAATTTAATAATATTAATATTATAATATATTTAATAATAATGAAATTTTAATATTAATACTAGCCTTAATAATGTTTTTGTTTTGCATTGTATTAATAATAATTTGGCCCATAGGCTTCACCTAAATAAAATCTATTTTTTAAATGTTCTTAAATATAAAGAGGATTATAGAGTAAATATAAAAATATGTATAAAATAATAATTTGATTAACTGTCTAGAGGGATAATATCTCTTGAAATACAATCCTCATTTAAAATGCAAAACTTCAAAAAATGTTTCCACTTGACTCTCATCCCTTATAAATCTCAGGACTGCATCTTCATCATGTCCAATAAATCACTTATGTGAGGGTGGGGAATTGAAAAAATGACTTCACATCAAGAGTTCCTTAACAAAGCACCTGAATCATGTCTATCCAAGACCTGGTGGACTACTTTATATAATATATTAATATATAATCTAGCTTCGAAATATTTTATTCAACATAGACATTAAAATATTTTATTTATGACCCATATTAACCACATTGAAATTTCTTTTTATTATTAATATATTTTTAAATACATGTATCTATCATATTCAAAAGTAAAATCCTTAAATCCCCATGGAGAGTGTCAAATCATGGATTTGAACCCCGTCTTGGAATGCAAAAAATTGAACTTATGAGCGGGATTGAGCCTCACCACAAATGAAAACATGCATGTATTCAAAGCATTATGTGGGAGTTTTTTTTTATTATGTGGCTTGGAAAGTGGGTTATCCTTATAGGATAACGAGATCTATCATTTGGTCCTTTGGTTAATTGTGTAAACAAAATGGAATGTGTTAATAAGGAAGGGGTATAACATGCCATGGGGTGTAAAATATTGATATTCGCTCACACCACAACTTTAAATTTTAAAATAATTTTATGTTTGTTGGTTTCCTTCATATGATCTGCTATATGGTGTTTTCCTATCATTTTTGTTCTTGGTTAAGGTACTCTTGATCCAATTTCATTGTTTTGTGCTTAGTTATTCCTATTTTGGTAGGCTTTTTTTGCAATTCGATCATATATTATGGTTTTATATTTGTTGATTATCTCACAATGCCTCTCATATTTGGTAAATTAGTCTCTCTTTCGAGGTTGCGTGATTCAGGTGGATATCGGTCGCCACCCATGTATTCCATTTGGACCCACACCATCAATTCTTACAGCTTTTTACTTTCAGCACAACTTAATATTTTTAGCAGGTTTTCGAGTCATGCACTCTCGGAGCCGTTTTGGGACCTGTTGACGGGAAAATATGTCTGGCCAACAGTAGGGGATCTCCCCGGTAGAAAGTCCCAATTAGACCTTGAACCGTTTGGAGTAGGGATCCCGTCCAGGGTGTGGGTTCGGCTACCGCTTAAGACACCTTCCCTTCGGTCTCAAAAGAACCTGATTGAACCTGCGGACACACATTTATTCACATGATACAGAATACATGATTGATGCATTAAACATGAATAAAACACTATGCGTAGCGAGGCAATAAATAAAGCATGTACGCCTAAGGAGGTGTCGTTAGAAACACATCTTTGGGGTACTTCTTGTAAGGTAGTCTGACCACAAAAGAAATAGTTCTTTATGGCGAGATGTCCCTTTACTTTCTGAAAGATAAAACAAAATGCTAACAAAATAGTTCATCAACATTCATTAATATAGCAAATGGTAAACTGAACATCATCAACACAAACACAGATAGCCATGATGCATAAATGATGCTATAAAGAGGGTAGCTTCATTAATCAAAAGATGTTTTGAAACTGTATAAGAAAATACACATAGTGTTCGCACAGCAAAACACATCATCCAACAAAAGGGTTTTAACAAGTATCTGTATTCATATGCACAAGAGTATAATCTTTCAATACAATGCTATGTAGCTCTTGAGTCTCCAAAAGAAAAAGCCCTTTTTACAAGCTCCCGAAGGAGTATTTATAAAACAAAACCTGCCCTTTGGGCTTCCTGGACCTTTCATCTTCCTGACCGTTGGGCTGCCTTGCGACCTGCAACCTGAGCCGTTGTTGCAACCTGCGACCTGGATGATGTTGCGACCTGCGAACTGGCTGATGTTGGAACCTGCGACCTGACTGGGTCGCGGGGTCGCAAGCTGTAATAACATGAGAGAATGCGACCTTGCGACCTTGCGACTAGGTCTCTGGGTCGCGAGGTCGCAAAGGTGAAAAAACCGAAGGTATGCGACCTTGCGACCTTGCGACTAGGTCGCTGGGTCGCAGGGTCGTAAAAGGACGAAAACCGAAGATATGCAACCTTGCGACTAGGTCGCTGGGTCGCGGGTCGCAAAAGGTGGAAAAATGAAGAGATGCGACCTTGCGACTAGGTCGTTGGGTCGCAGGGTCGCAAAAGGTGGAAAACCGAAGATGTGCGACCTTGCGACCTTGCGACTAGGTCGCTAGGTCGCGGGGTCACAAAAGGCAAAAAATCGTAGATATGCAACCTTGCGACCTGCTGGGATTTGCGACCTGGGGCAATGCGTGACCTGGGTTTTTATCCTTCTGCATTTCGCTTTCAGAGATATCATAACCTTGTTCTCCGAAGGCCTGGCTTAGCCCTCGCCATGTGAGACAGCAACCTCTATCTGCCGGCGGTGTTATTTCTGCATTAAGGGAATTTGCATGAAATGATATGTTACCTGCAAGAAAACAAAATCAATCAACATAGTCCCTTTTTCTTCTCATATAACTTGCAGATAAATGAATTTATATTAGCCCTGTACATACATATAATTATCCACGAATGTTAGGGAATCAACACAAGAAATGCAATAATCTATCACAGCTAAAATCAGTTGGACCCCTGTGTGGTCAAATGTTGCGCCATTTTGTCATCAGGGAGAATGGCTCAAGTGGGTTTTCTCTTTGCCCTTCAAACAACTTGTCTTTGTGGTGGAAATTCAGGTTATAAGCAGACCAGCACCATTTCTACGCTATGTCCAGTCTTCCAAAGGAAATCTAATAACATTAATTTGTTGGACCGATTTAACATCGAACCCTAAGCCTCCTTGAATTAGCATCTTCGTTATAATTTTCAAGGTGGGACTCTTGCGCTTGCAACAGAGCATTTCGCATCTGTTGTATTGGAGATACGTCCCATAGTCGTTGTTGCACTGGTTAAGATGGGCGTTTCGTTTCTCTTGGAGGATCTATATCCTACGGCAATGGCAGAAACGATACAGCTGAATCCGTATGAAATTCAACATGCATTGAAACAAGAGCATGCAGCTTCGAATACCAATTTTGGTCGTGCACTTCGATCCCAACTCCAAAAAACAGATCTATCGTTCTGCAAGGCAAATGATACGTGGTTTCTGCTCCTCTGAGTCCAAAAGCACGCGCACAACCTCACTATCTCGAAGGCTGCCTCAGAGATGACTTCCAGGTCGACTGTGCTGACTAGGTATGCGGAGGATTCTGAATTATCTTGGTAGATTTAGAATAAATCAAACGGTCGCTCTTTCCGTGAGCCCATTTCTTCTGTGGTGAGCTTAACTTTCCTTTGCAGGCCTGCAATTGAATGTGCTGCAAACAGTCAGGAATAACTCTACGTGGGATGCGAGATCTGGTCAGCAGTGGCAGTCCCGAAAATTTAGTTTCCAACGAGCATGTAATGATACCATCTTTCTAAATGTGGCTAGCACAGGTTACTAATAGTAGATTTGCAGCGTGATTGTCTCCTGGAATATTGCTGTCGAGGCTGCAAAAATCACATCTTATCCGCCTCTCTGAAATGTAGTGCAGCATGCCTTTTATGGCGCTGACTTCTTGGCCCACGACTACAGTTTGTAATGCATTCGCCTTCAGTACTGATACGCTTTTCATACTTACTCAAAACGCGAGGTCCTTTTGTGATGTTGCCGCATAAATTTTGGGATAGCCACGTGGAAACTCCACCTTGCGGTTTTTGACTGTCAACATACCAATATTACAACGTTGCCACTGTAGAACGTAAATTTTGACCGTTGTATACGTGCGTCCGCTCCACAAGTTTTGACATAAACTAATACTTTGGCATAAAATATTTGAGCCCTTCTAAACATTTCTCGTATGCTTTGCTTGGCGGTCTTACGTGGTTACAGATTGTCAATCACTGCGCTTCATGCTTGAGTTGAAAAGTCGACTGCCACGTATATACATCAACGATTACGTTGGCTCCATGCAACGTAAATATTTCACGTTGGGCTCCATGCAACGAATTTGAACGTTGGACCATAAAACATATATTTGCTCCACGCATTTACCTGCCAACGACGTTGGACTCCGCATTACGTGGCCATGTAGTTTGCGCCATTCTCCCAACGTGCAGTTGACCAACACATCGCGCCCATTTGTAACTGGTTTATGGTTTTTTGAAACCATATGTCTTTATCATAACATTGGACCGCTTTTTTATATGCTTTGGAAACTTCATGTTTTTGCGCTTTGGTATTTAAAATTACAACATCACCTTTGTCTTTTGAATGTGCGCCCTTCATAATGTTATCACTTAGTTTTGCTCCAGGATATTTTATGGTTTTCGAAACCATATGCTTTCGAGCCTTGTTTTAATTTGATCATTTGTTTTACCCCATAATACGAAGGCTGCTTGTTTCGAAAAATGCTTCTCAAGTCACAGTGATGGCTCTTTTGATATGAACCCTTTCTATCTCGTGGTTCTGGAGGCTCTCTTTGCATATGCATCAATGAGCCTAGCTACAAAAGGTGTATGCATTTCAACATGACCCTTTAGGTTCAATTTGAAATTCCCCATTTCTTATGGTCTCGTTTAGACAACTTTCAAAAGCAAAGAAGACTAGGGTTTTAAGGCCTTTTCATTCCTCCACGCATATTCCTTGCAGCCTAAATAATGTCGCAGTATGTGTCTCAAGATTAACAGATGTTGCTTCCTCAAAGGTGCGTTTCCATATTTGAAACTCTGCCATCGACTTGCCACACCCATATGAGATTTTCATTCTCTAGGGAGATCTCCTGAGTCGGCTATGTTCACCGGGCTATACTTCAGGCTAGATTCATCGAAGTGGTGAAATATGTTCCTTTGCATACACCATCGACATTTAGATGATATAATGCATGATCTATACATTTTCAAATGGAGCGTTTTAAGCATCTGGTGCCCTCTAGTGAAGGAAGCATTTGCATTAGTGACATAGAGGGTTCTTTTTTGATCGACGTGCATCACACCATCCGTCTTTTAACAGTACTGATCCCTGGCTCCTGATGCTCCGCAACTTTGTCCTCATCGTTGAGCCCAATTTATTACCCTTGATGTCGTGACACGACTGAGGAGTTGGTCACCCGTGGGGTCGACCTGCGTGGAACATTACGACATCATAATTATTCTTTGATAATGGTGACCACAGATAAAACATATGAAACTAACAAGTTTAAGAGGAGTATTCGAACAACATGCTTAATGAACTACATTGGGAAGGCTTTTATTCTTCAATACACAAAAGGTTTTCGTTCAAACATATGCATGGCAATCTCATTACACATGGCGCGACTGCAGTAAGAATGTTCGAGCGTGCGCTAGATGATCCCTCCCACATATGGCGTGATTGCAGCGATAGCATCAAGTCATGGTGATGGGACAACTCGTGAGGGGTTGGGGATAGGTCGGCGGGATGTCGTTGATTGCAAGTCAGGTGAAAGACTTTAACGCCTAGGCGAGCAGAGGGGGAACCCGAAATTTTAAATATACCCAAAATTTCGGGTGGTGTTGTAGCGGCTACAACAGGACCCTAATGATCCAGGGGGATATTGGTGGCTACCCACCTATTCCATTTGAAATGCCACCATCAATTCTTTCAGTTTTTCAGTTTCAACACAACTTACTATTTTTAGCAGTTTTTTCGGTCCTGAACTTCTAGAGCCGTTTTGAGGCCCTAAACGATGTTTTTTCGGCATCGCGCTTCTAGCTAATGCGATTTCGTTCTGGAATTGATATTCGCGGTCAACAGTTGTAGTCCTCGGATAGATATTTCTAGCAATGTATCATGTGCGTCAAATGAAGATAGTATGCCAAAGTTACGACCCTGGGAAGTTGAAACACCAATTTACCCAAACGGGGCCCATGGTTTTGACGCTTCATCTCCTGGGGTTAGGTTTTTTGATGTTTAGAGTTATCCATTGTTTCTCAATATTAAATAGGCCCTCGAGCCTCATTGTAACACAGTTCAGAGGCATGTAGCCACCACATCTCTTCTTAGAGATAAGCTATTAGCGCCCTAGCTATTTGATTTCCATTATGTCTGTAAGAATATTTCGGTTATTTGATATTAATGAAATGAAGCATTATTTCCGCTGCATCTCTGTGTTTATGTCTATTTATGTATTTTATTGTGTTCCTGTAGAAATCCAGATTATTGCAGAAAGAATTTGGCTGGCTTTTGTGTGTTCTTAAGTGTTGGGATATCTCCTTGTTAGTCTAGGGTTTATTTTCACCACCTCTGAGTCTCAATCCTTAAGTGGATTTGGGTTGCATCTGAAAGCCAAAAATTGGCTCTTTGGCTATTTGTATTCTTGCTCAACTTCTAAGTACTTGAGTGTCTTATGTTTGATTCCCTTATTGAATTATGGTTCTCAATTTCTATTTGGGGATATAACCTTTTCACCACAAAGGCCCAAATAAGTTTGGAGGTTTGGGTTCATTGTAGTGTGTGGAACTCCTCCTTGTTATGGCCTTTTCCATGAAAGGCTCTCTTTGGTTTCTTTAGCAGGGTTAGAGGAGTGATATTTTTTCTCAGTTCCATGGGTGTGTGGTACTTGGTGGAATGTATAAGTGGTTTTTTGTGTGGCTTCCCTCTCAACATTATATGAAAACAATTGACCTATATTAGCATATCAAAACTCTCTTGGGATAGTTTCTTGCATAGTGATTGGAGACTCAAAGGGAACTACTATTATGCATTGATGAAGTTCTACGTAAACTAGAAGTCAAAGTCTCAACTATAATTGAAAGGCTAGCTAATCGTCCAGTCACTCCATCAGAAGAAGATGTGATGTGATATCCTCCTATATAGGTGGACACCCCTTCTTATTGATATGGTCCATAGATACATGTTTTGTTATGTTTCTCTCAGTTATGAGGTTGTATTTTCTAAATACGGTATGGTTATAAAAATTAAACACTTACTAGTTTACGTCTTTTCTTTTCTTTTTAGGAAAGAAAAATCGAGTGGCTTTTGTATTAATAAAAAATCGGTTACATATGGCTCATATTCATAATCATAGAGAAAACCTATGAGAAACAATCCCTAGGCCACCAAACTGTGAAAATAAAGATACAAGCACACAAGCACATCAAAGAACCTTGTTGGGAGCACCATATATATCCCAACAATGAGCAACCACTCATTACTATGGATACAAAACAATGAGCAACCACTCATTACTATGGAAAGACTAGAAGATACTAACCGTCTAGAAAACAATGCAAGAAGTTACTCAGACATACAAGAAAAATAAATAACGTGGTAAGATATTTTGACCTACAAGAAACAATGTTGAAAGTTACTTTGATTGGCAAGAAAAAAAACAACATAGAAAGATACTCTGGCCAACAAGAAACACTTGGAGATATGCTAATACAATCTATAACAAAACAATACCTAAAAGGGTCACGTACTAGTTTACAATAGTTTAGTTTGTGCTAAGACTATTTTATTAATACTCTTTTTGATATAAAATCTTGAGACATTAAATATTTGTTATTCGTGTGGTAGTTGTTTTATGCTATGTACTTACTTTTGTTGATAATATAAATTGTCTAACTTTACAAAAAATATATATATATAAATAAATTAAAATACTTTAATGATCATATTAAATTACATAATTGTATAGGAACTTTACATCTTGATAAAGTGATTGAAAATTATATATGTGTGTGTGGGTCATAAATAAAATATTTCAATATTCATGTTCAATAAAATATTGCAATGTTAACTAACCATATATATATATATATATATATATATATATATTAACAATGAATAACTTAGATTGTTCTATGTAACAGGTAACTGATCATTAATATGAATAGTTACGAACTTTTTCTCTGTGAAAAAAAACTTAGATTGTTCCAAATGGCTCGTTAAATCAATTATATATTATATAAATTAATTTTAAATGTTTTAATCATAAGTAATTTAAGATCAATTTAGTATGTAATATCTCTTTTACTTAAAAATTAAAATGATTTACACCTCTAGAGATTTGATCAAAGCTTGATAGATGTGAGATTAAAATGGATTAATTTAATATCAGTATTGTCGTAGATCCATATTAACTCAAGATCTACCAAGCACCTAGAGGAATCAAATCTCTCAACCTGCAAACCTCTTTTAAAGTGAAAAGAGATTTGATCCCTCTAAGCATTTTGTAGATCCATGTTAAGATGGATCTAGACTAGTATTATATAAATTTCACATCTGTATATATAAAATTATAAGCAGAAGTATAGCTACACACCAGAGATTTCTCTGCGTGTCTTGGACTGTAAAAGTCAAAATACCCCGCACATAAATATAAGAATATAAAATCAATTAATAGTGACACCTATCAAATTCTAAAATTTGAATATTTCATAATTGGATACCTTTGGAGAACAGACGAAAGAACCTGCAAATGACTCACTACAAGATCTTCTCCATTATTGTGGAGTAAAATCCCCATGTATACAATGTGCACTTGCATGCAGATCAGTGAAATTAGTGACATTAAAAATCAGTAATTTTGTAGTGAGAAGAGAATTATTTTGAAGAAATTAAGAGTGCGCACCTTTCCATCCTCAACAATGGTGAGGCCGAACAGTAGAGTGCAGAGAAAAACCAATGCAAAATAAAGCTTGAACCCCATCAATAATACTATCCACTTCAAAGTCTACAATCAATCTAGATCATGAGAAAGGTGTGTTGTAATACTTTGGTGGAGGGAGGAGGTTAATAGAGGGCGAGTGAGTGGTGTCTGTAGTGGATCTGACGAGGGCCACTTGCAATTTAGATTCGTGGAAATCCTTGCAGTGAAAATTTTGAATGGACATGCTTATTATCGTTTTGAAAAATGTCCCAATGGCGTCGTCACCTTGAGAATGTACGAAATGCAGAGCATAAATTATACAAAAATTTCCTTTTGTGGAGTCCATCTCTCCCGATGGAACATATTCTCTCTTCTTGCTATTGATTTCTTTCGTGGCCTCTCAATCCTTTGTTCCCACCACTAATTTAAATTGACAGGCTTACCCTTTTTACCCATAGCTTATTGTTGTGTGTTGTGCCTCTTTTTGGAAGTGACAATTTCTGTTCTCCAACTGCCTTACCCTTTTTTCTATGGTTTAATCATTGTGCGTTGTGCCTATTTTTCGATGGGACAATTTCTCACTTCTAGCTGTTAAATTTATTTAAACGACTCTAAGTGTCTTCTTCGTCATCCCCATTCATCCTCTGGCCCCTGTTTAAGGGCACCCACCCTCTTCCCTATAGTTTTAGCATTGTGTGTTGCTTTGTTTGGAATGTATTTTTGCTTTGTTGGCCTTTGAAGATCAATCAACTAGCCTCTTTGGAAAACTTTTTAGACATCTCCCAACATCAAAAGACAACCAATGAATTGAATGCTGCAATTTTAACTAGTCAAAGTCATGAGAAAGATCTTATGCTTCCAAGTTTTCTAAAGATGATGACCTGGACTCAAAACCAACTTCATGAGAAAGCTTTGTATCCCCATATTAATAAATGCAACACTTGAGGATCATGTCCTTTGACTTGTTGGTTTCCACTGATCTTATTTGTTTTTACGTTGAATTTTTCATCTTTTTATCTTGAAGATTTGTATGGCATTTCTTTCTGCGATGATATATCATGTTAACTCAAATAATTGTTTCATGATAGTCTCATATGTATGCCCAGTGAGAAGAGACATGATGTGTACTGGTTGAAAACAGAGCTAGTACCTTGGTACCTCAAACCTATCGAGGTTTGTGCTCATGGGAGTGATAAAAATTACCTCAAGACTGAACATGTATGTAGCCCGTATCAAGTAAAAAAATGACTTAGGACTCTATTGCAAAAGTGTCCCTGAATTTGTTGGACCAGAAGAAATATGAACTAGCAATTGCACTAGGAGGATCAAAGAATGTCGAAAGGTGGAGAGGTGAATATGGAAGGGGGGCTACTAAGGTTTCCTGCCATCCTTCCAGGGCTACTTGTCCATTGAATTTTTCCACTGATGTAATCAAGACATATATTAAGAGTGTTCAAGAAACAACGTTGGCATCAATGACAACACAATTCAATAATTTCTATATTATTGTTGCACCTCCCACCTTTATGGGTAAGGCAAGGTCATTCATTGGAGCTCAAAGCATAAATTCCTCCTAAATTGAAAGTGGAGTTACGGAGTATTGATGTAGAGCCTAATCCTCCAATTTCAAAGGTTTAATATTCGATAGCTTTTTGACTTGGGAGACCTTTTTCTTTAAGCATCGTTTCCATGTGCATGCACTCAATGCAAACCCTGCAATAAAACATTATATGCCCATCACTCATTAGTTATGTCCAACTACGATCCTCATACTCACATTAACTTTATTCCAAAGTCAGTTTCATATTTACATAGACACAAATTCAAGACATATTAAGTGAAAAATTCATTTCTATGACTTATTTCTAGTTATTTCGCATAAACGCTTGTTTATATGATATGTATGGTTTATAGTATTTTATAACAATATGTGCATTAAAATGAATTAATATATTGTCTACCAAAAGTGATATGCTAGAAATGAAAAACAATACTACAAAAATCATTTAAAAAAAAAAAAAATGTGTTCGTAGTTGAAAAGGGAGCTATAAACGAGGGAGCTTTATTAGGTTTTTAACTTGGTGTGAAGATTGTGATATTTTATTATTTCTAAGTTTTAACTCCAATCTTGTTTGTATTAATTGATATCCTAGTCAACCTTGATAGGCCACAATTTTCTTTATAAGGCTTCGGGGCACCTATTATGGTAGATCCAATGCTTATAGCGATATGGTAATTTTGGAAAACACAAAGGGCTTATTCATAGTTGATGGTATCTCTAGATGCACTCGACAATTTCAATACATGTTAGGGTTCGCTGTTGGACTCTTATCAATACTCTGCCAAGGTCTAAAACATGTTGCTGCATTTCTTACGTTAGCTAAAAATGCAAAGCCAATTGATTTGATTGACAATAGTGTTTATTGTACTATTGTTTTAGGTTTCATTCTTTGTGAATTGCAACAAAGTTCCAAGAAATTGAAATAGAAGCCCCATGTAAAATGTCTTGATTGCTTTATACGTTAGCTTTTGTAGGTTTAACATTGAGGTGGAAAATTTTACGAAACATTTATTTTCAAGTTATGTTGTGTAGCGTCGTTTAGTTATTAAGTATTTAGTGGATTACTTTTTTTTCCCTAATTTAAAGATTTTATTATGTCAGAATTCACCTAAAACGAATGAGGTGAGAATAATATAAAGTGTCTGGAGAGTGAAATCAACAGTAAAAGAGAAGCAACCTTCGCAGAGAGGTTGGGTTGCTTCATTACCAAAACTAAAGTATGAATCATAGTAGTGGGGAGTGTAGGGTAGGATTCAAGTAGAGTCTAGTGGCTTTGAAAGAGAGCCATCTGATAATATAGAAGTTTATCACCAAACGTACGTGGCTTAAATGATAATTTGAGAAGCAAGTATCAACACTGTTACCGATCAAATAGGTAACCTGACCTCAAAACGGGAACTCTAGCCCAAAAAATCTCAAAAAACATGAAAAAACACCCCAAAAAAAAAGTGTGTCTTCCAGAACGCACTTGGTTTTTTTTGAAGGTCAAATTTCAACATTTTATAAAATTATGCTAAAAAAAAAATTGTTTGTTGAAAAAAGGATTGAAAAAACACCCTCAAAACAATCAACACTGTTACCGATCAAATAGGTAACATGACCTCAAAACGGGAACTCTAGCCCAAAAACTCTCAAAAAACATGAAAAAACACCCAAAAAAAAAAAAAATGTGTCTTCCAGAACGCACTTGTTTTTTTTTTAAGGTCAAATTTCAACATTTTCTAAAATTATGCTAAAAACAAAATTGTTTGTTGAAAAAAGGATTGAAAAAACACCCTCAAAACAAAACCAGTTGATGTTGGAATAACAAAAAAAAAATTGTGTCATAATTTTGACACTTGTAACAATGGAATTAAAGACAACATATTAGGAAATTTTTTAAAATCGTAAATTTCTAACATTTTTGATAGATGATGTTAAAGATAAACAAATACATGTCTGAAGGGCTTATCATTTCGAACAATTTTCATCCATGTTGTTAAACATAAAATATCTTGACTTTAAACAACCCCAAAATTTTAATTATTGTCAACCATAACCTTAAAGATAAAATTTGGTAGCGCATAAAAACCTTAATGACAAGTTGTAAATCTAAAGTTTTTCAATCTTAAGTGTTCAATATACTTGAAAAATGAAATTATGGAGAAATTATAAGACTTAACAATTTAAAAAATGAACAAGTAAATGAAAAAATTATCATTGAACAGAAACAAGTAAGAGTAATTTTAATTTTAAAGGATAAAAACTTATCTTTTTTCAAATCTTAGCATAAGACAAATTTAAATATAATTTCAACCAAAACCTAAAAATCAAGCATCAAAACAAATTGTTCCCTTTCAATGACGCATATAATTATTAAAAATTTTAAAAATATCTTATACCAAATGGTAACAATACATAATATCATGGTAATATCACTGCATAATCTAAAAATTCAACATTAGTTTCTATTTTCTATTTTACTTATAATTAAAATATCAGCATTGGTACATTGAATATAACATAAATTATTTTTGTAATTCATTGTTGCATTGTCGATATTCTAAAGAGATGAATTCTTTATAATTAAAACATATAATCCAACAAACATAGAAATGTCTCATAACTTCATGAAAAATGAGATGGAAGTCAAAAATTTTATTTCAAGTTACCATGCAAACATAAATTACATAAAAGTGTCTTAGATAGTTATTCAAAATCAACCATAGGTTCTGGCACACCATCATAATCTACATCTTCAGATGAATGGCTCGATGCAGATGAAGATGATCCATATTCTTCTCTTTCATCAACTAGTGCTCCATATGAGTCAACATGCATGCCCACCATTTCAGAGTTCAAAAGTCTTGTAGATCTACGTCTACATTCTGCAGAGTCCCATTTCAACAGTAATTGTTCTGGTAGCAATTTCTTCAAAATATTTATGGTCTGCAACCGAAGAGTTCCTCTCTTTGTCAAATTGAAGTCATACACAAGTATGTCAACATCCTCAAATTTTAAGACATCTGTGCGGCGACGATTTATATTTGCGCCCTTTATTTTTCTCTTTCTGCCAATTCTTTTTTCCACTACCATCTCTGGCTTGTACACACCATTGAAAGGGTGGGTACTTGTGGCATACCAATGTACATCAACAGCTGTAATCTCTTCATTTTCATTAATGACCTTTATAACCTTGGCAATCCGGAATGGATAGCCAAGTGGATCTTCATCTGCTAACACTGCTATCATGCAACCCTCCTTAAGATCCTGCACAGAACCCCTGTAAAGGTCTTCCATGGCTTCACGTTGTGCACGTGATCTTCTAGAACCAATATAGATTTCTCTTTCCTCTACATGTGGGGAATTAATAATAGCTTGAGGCTGTTGTTGTTCAACATTGTGTGTTTCCTGATGTTCATGTTCATTTGGCATATTTTGTGGCAAAAAAAAAGGAGTCTTCAAAAGCGTATCCCCATTTACTGATCTTGAAATCATATCACTTTGATTACTGAAAAAATACTCCCACCAAACTGAATCAACAACATCGAAGTATTCATATGTATCTCTAATACATATTTTAATTTCCTCTAGACATTCAAAATAATTTATCTCTCTCTTCTGCCTTCGTGCATTATGGAGTTCGGAAACTGACTGTAATAACAATATCTTTGATGAAAACATTGGACGCTCTGGAATGAACTTCAAAAATGTTAAACCTGATGATGGTCCCCATTCTTCAATAGTTGAATACTTCTTGCCCCATATAAGTGTTATCCCATCAATTTTTTTGATACGAAATTGATGCTGGAAGCTAATGTCGTTAAGTTGTTCAATACATTTCTCCTCACCATGCGATCCAAAAATAAACCTTCGCATGTCAATAGTTTCTTCCAACACATGAAAAACAGGCTCTGGAATGTACGATTTCTTAATACATTCAATTAATGATGGCAAGCTCCCAACACCTTTCCTCCTCAATGTTACTGAAAAATGACTGAACATTTGATCAATATGATCATGAGTATGCCCAACAAGAAGGAAACCAACCTTTATCTTTTTTAAAATCCCCAATTCAATGAGCATGTTTAGATACCCAAAAAGAACTTGATTTTTGTTCTCACGACTTGTGTTGTCTAATTGTAAATACAAAACTTCAAGAAGAATCCTAGACCAATGAGTAACCACATCATGGATTATAGCTATGGTCATATTTGCATCATTGTGAATATTTGGAGTTGTGAAGAAAAATCTTGGAAACATCTTCTCATTAAATACCATACAACCAACCAAGTGAAACTGAATGAAATTTTCCTCCTGTAATTTTTTTGGCATGCGGACAAAATGTGGAAGAAGTGTTTTCTTTTGGTCCATACCATCAATTATCAATCCCAGATATTTATTTGGATGATCATAACACTTCTTTCGATGTTTATACAACTTTTTCCTTTCACTTGTTTGTTGATTGCGATGGTCTTGAAGTTCTTTGACAACGGAATCTGTACATAAAATAAAAGAAACATATGAATAAATATATTTTCATAGTTGATAAGTATCAAATTTTAAAAACAATGTTTTGAACACATACCTCTTTCTGCCCCTTGACATTTATCTCTTTTTTCTTTAAGAGAAGCACATGTGCTGCAAATCCCCATCCTTGTCTTCTTAGGAATACGAACATTGTTCAATTCAATTTTCCATATCCTTGTAAAATAAGAATATGTAATAAAATTACCAATTCCTTCAACAACTTCTGCATAATCTTTGTATAACATGAATATTTCTCATCTCGATAAATTATCTGGAATATGTATTGTGTCTTTATTTGGCATACACTCTCCATGATTTGAAAATAAGTCTTTCATCCATGTCTTAGCAGTATTTGCAAATGGCCCCACCTCCCGTTTATAACGTGCTTCTGAATAATATGTGGGATCCCTTTCCAATCTATCCTGGATTCTTGACAAACGACAATTACCAATTGAATGCAACATTTTGAATGCCTTTCTGCAAAGCAATATATTCCCAATATGATAATCATAACTTGCTAGTGTAGATTGCATGCAACCCACTAAATATGAATTTTGCATGCTTTTATTCATTGACATATATGTTTTCCTTTTCTCCAAAGCAAAGTTGAAATCCATATTTTCCAAGCAATCCCTTCGACAACATGCACTTGAAATCAAATGAACGACAGAACTTTTTGTCGTGAGATATTTTGTCCTCACCCTTGTATAACTGGACTGCTTTGGATTGATATGAAAAGGTCTACTCCTACTCCTAGTTGCAATATTTTCTTGCAACGGCTTCATCATTCCATCATCCTTTGTAAAAGTAGTTTCATCACCATTAGAAGGAATATTATCCCCACTATCATCATCCTCAACATAGTTAAGAAATTCATCAACATCATTGCGTGGAAAATTTTCTTTACCATCATCGGTTGAAGAAAACATTTCACAAGAATCATCGGCACTTTTGTAACCCTGACTCAAAAGAAATTCTTCACCATCTTGACCCATGCTTTCAAATTATTCCCTGGGAGGATTCAATTCTTCATCACCATGAGTGTCTTTGAAATGGTCACTTGGAGAAAATGAAAAATTCAGATCTGTGCCTCTAAAATTATCATTTGCAAGAAACTCTTCATCCTCCCCTTCCTCAGTGGTGCTCTCATAATCCTTGGGATTAGGCATAAGTGGAAGCTTTGAATTTGTATTCACTAGAATTTCTTCATCATGCCCCTCCCCTTCCTCATTGAAGCTCTCATAATCCTTAGGATTAGGAATAAGTGAATGCCTTGAATCTATATTTATTGGAAATTCTTCATCCCCCCCTTCATTAGTGGTTAAATTATAATCGTTATGATTAGGATGAAGTGAAAATTTTAGCTTTGGAAATTCATCCCCGTCTTCATCAGTGGTGCTGGCATAATCCTTAGGATTAGGATGAAGTGGATATTTTGACGCTGCAAATTCTTCATTCCCCTCTTCCTCAGTGGTGCTGACATAATCCTTAGGATTAGGACGAAGTGCATATTTTGACTTTGCAAATTCTTCATTCCCCTCTTCATCTGTGGTGTTGACATAATCCTTAGGATTAAGACGAAGTGGAAATTTTGACTCTGGAATTTTTTCGTCCCCCTCTTCATCAGTGGTGCTTGCATAATCCTTAGGATTAGGACGGAGTGGAAATTTTGATGCTGTAAATTTTTCATTTCCCTCTTCATCAGTGGTGCTGGCATAATCCTTAGGATTGGAATGAAGTGGATGTTTTGACTCTGAAACATTATCATTCCCCTCTTCATCGGTGGTGCTCGCATAATCCTTACGAGTTGGACGAATTTGATATTTTGACTCTGGAAATTTTACAACCCCCTTTTCATCAGTGGTGCTGGCATACTCCTCAGGATTAGGACAGAGTGGATATTTTGACTCTACAGATTCTTCATTCCCCTCTTCATTTGTTGTTCTCACATAATCCTTAGGATTAAGTTGAAGTGGATATTCTTCATCTCCCTCTTCATCAATGGTGTCCTCATAATCCTTAGGATTACGACGAAGTGAAACTTTTGACTCTGGAATTTCTTCATCATGACCTTCATCACTGTTGCTTTCATAATCCTTAGGATTAAGAGTAAGTGGTATAACTGGCGCTCGATTTACAGAAATTTCATTTTGTTGCACCTCATCAATTTTGTTCTCATCATCTTTAGGATAACGACCAAGTTGATTTTTTGACTCTCTATTCATGGTGAACGAACTCCCGTTATATTCATCACTCTGAATAGAGTTGTTGCGTGACGAAGATGTTGATGTTCTAGAAAGAAAAACTTCGCTATCAGAAGAAACCATGGCTTTCAACAAGAATAGGTTGAATGATACAAATTCCTCTCCCACATAAAATATATAGCTTAAAGACTGAAAATTTCCCTCCAAATTTTCCCTCCAAAAAAATTCGTGAAAAAATTTCCCTCCAAAATTTTCCCCCAAAAAATTTCGCGAAAAACTTTCCCTCCAAAATTTTCATTTCATATATTTGGTACAAATATTAATCAAAAAATGCATTTAACATTTTTTTTAATAAACTGTTTATGTTGAAATATTTTACCGATATTTATATTCAAAATATCCACAAAATATTTCTATCATGGATGCCTTCCAAACTAAAATAATGTTTTTATTTAAATGATTTAACATTGACTAGATGTAAGTATTAACTATAATATTACTATAATACCTACATGCAAATATTAACTATTTTAATTATAATGACTACATGTAAATATTTTAAATTTTAAATTTTAAAGTTACGTTATATTCATCTAAAATATATTTCAAAATTTATTAATAAAATGTTGGTCTTCAAATATTTCACCATACTTTCTATTCAAAATATCCACAAAATATTCCTTTCATGCATGTTTTCGAAACTAAAATAATTTTCTTATTTGAATGGTTTAAGATTGACTACATGTAAATATTTACAAAAATAACATGATGTAAATATTAACTATTTAAACTATAATTACCTACATGTACATATTTTAGATTTTAAAATTTAATCCCATGATTTTAAACATTGATTACATGTAAATATTAAATAAAATATTAATTATGATAACTACATGCAATAATAAGTATTTTAACTATAGTACGAACTATAATAAACTAAATGTAAATATTTTAAATTTGAAATTTTAATCCCACATTCGTTAAACAGTAAACCAATCAGACAATATACGCTATTTAAAATGAATGATTGTTTCTATTCATCACATCACATCAAGTTTTCTGGTATTTGTTAGAGCAAATTTCTGGAGGTGTTGCGTTGGCATTGGTAACTTCGTGGAGGCATTGCATTGGCATTGGAAGTGTTGTGTCGCTATTGGTAATTTTGTGGAGGTGTTGCATTGGCATTGGTAACTTCGTGAAGGCATTGCATTGACATTGGAGGCATTGTGTTGCTATTCGTAATTTTGTGGAGGCGTTGTGTTGGCATTGGTGACAACAGCTTTTTGCATTTCAAAGGTTAGTTTTCCTTCTATTCTGTTAATTTAAAGACGATTTTGGGGAAAATCTGTTTTTCTATAGTTTTTTTGTGTCCAAAAACTACTTTTTAAAGGTTTTTAGGTTCAAAAACCTTGATTTTTTAATATTTTTTTAGTGAAGAAAATGCAAAAAAAACTAAATTTTTTAGGGTTTTAAGAACAAAAATTTAGATTTTTTTTCTTTTTTAAGACTTATAGGTTCATTTAGACAAAAAAATCCATAAAACGACCATGCACATAAAAAAAAAAGTAATATTATAACATTTTTTATTTTTTATTTTTTATCATAAACATATCAGTGATTTCATTATTTAAATTTTTTTTTTTATCTGAGAATTTTTTTAATTTTATATTCTATTTTATTTTATTTTTTTAATTTTAAATCTTTGTTTTATTCTTTTTAATTTTAAATCTTTAATTTTTTTTTTCATTATTGTTTTGTTATATATATATATATATATATTAATTGTATTGTGATATAGTTTTTTTTTTAAATTTATTATATTGTTATATTAAAACAAATGTTTTTTTTTTATATATATATATATTAATTATATGATGTTTAAAAACCAAACATTATTGTGATTTAATAAAAAAAAAAATTTAATTTGTTATATTTTGATATTTTTAATTTTTTTTTTATTAATAAATAATGTTTTAATAATTATATTATTAAAAAAAAAAAACAAAATTAAAAAACAAAATTAAAATTAAAAAATTAAAAAATTAAAAAATTAAAAAATTAAAAAATAAATCGCGCGCGGCTCGCCCGTTGGGCGCCAGGGGCCGGCCGGGCGGCGCCACGGGGGCGGCCCAACCCGCCTCCCGGCACCCCCTTGGCCAAGGGCGGGGCCGGGAGCGCGCGGCCCGCCCGTTGGGTGCCGGGAATCTGCCCTCGGCCAAGGGCGGGCTAGGAGGCGGGCTGGGCCGCCCCTGTGGCGCCGCCCGGCCGGCCCCGGTGCCCAACAGGAGGGCCACGCGCGCCTATTGATTTTAAAATTTTTTCTTTTAAATTTTTTTTTTTTTTTAACAAAACATTTTATAATTTTGAATTTTTTTTAATTTTATTTTGTTCTTTTTTTTTTAATCTTTTTTTTTTAATAATTTGTTTTAATAAAACAATTAAAAATTCATAGAAACATTGTTATATTAAAAATAAAAATAAAAATTGTTATATAATATAATAAAAACATTGTTAAATAATAATTGTTAAAAATTTCAAAATATAACATATATATATATATATATATATATCAAAAAAAAAAATCATTAAACAACAATTATGTTTTGTTTTTAAACATTATATAATTAAAAAAAAATACAATATAATAAATTAATTAAAAAAAAACTATATAACAATACAATTAAAAAAATAAAAATATATATAATATTATAACATTTGTTATAAATAGTTAGTAACTTTTTTGTTTTTTTTATAAATATTAAACAAAAACTGAAGTTTGAAAATACTAGTTTATTTTTTTTTAATTATTTTATACAATTTAAACACATTTTTAAATTTTTTATAAAATGTATTCAAAACATATTATATAGATATATATACATATGATTTATAATATTTTGTTTTTAAATGAAAAATTTTATAGTTAATTTTATTGCTTTAATTTCAAACTATTTAGTTTTAGAAATAAATTTTGTTTATTAAATTTATTTTATCCGCAATATTTTTCCATTAACTAATATATATATATATATCAGGAAAATGGCATCAAAAAAGATTTCTGTGAATGTTTCTGCACCTAGGGCAGCAGCTCCCAAATCTACGGCAGCAGCTCCCAAATCTACAGCTGCAGCTCGACGCACTATGGATACAACTCCCAAATCTAAAGTTGCAGTTGAACGCACTATGGACACTATTGGACGCAATAAGGATATTGTTGCACACACTAATAAAAGTCAAGCAAGTGGGGCACCAAGTTCATTAAAGCTTATTTATGATTGGAAGAACGTCGAGGAAATAGATAAAACCGATTTCTCATGGTATCTTGAAGACAGTGAAACGGAGGCTGATATACACATCTATCTGATTTGTGGTATGATTGACTTAAATGAGCAATATGATGTGATGGGCAGAGTACGAGACATATGTACGGTCCCGAATACAAACACTATTTATGTTCTTGCAAGGAAGGCTCAGAAACGTGAGAAGGTTAGATATCGTCTATCAATCGTCAAGTACGACACAGATGAAATAACTTCAAAATTTTCTGAAGAAATAGCAAGCAACATTGCAAATAACATTGTAAGTATGCTTATTTTTATTTCCTCTATGCATTATTGTAAGGATGATTCAATTTTTTATAAATTATTGATCATTAACATGTTTTATTTTGTTTCATAGGATTTTGTTCCGAGTCTTTCAAACATGTTTGATGGTATTTATATGTTGGTGCCAAATGTTATGGATGTGATCAAAACTTTCCACAAAGACAAAGCAGAGGAAAGGAGATTGAAGCAAAGAACAATAGCTCGTGACACTGCAATAGTACAAAGAGGGGATCAACCAAGAGTCACTAAGGTGGGTCAATCTAGTAAACTTAAACATGTTTCTTTTGAAGGCGTCGAACATGAAACAGAAAATTATGATAGAATTAGTGAGGAGGAGATGAGAACTATTGTGCAAAAGGAGAAAACAGATCAGACACCAAAAAGAAAAATTGCCAAAGATCTCTCTCTTGTACCTCATGAAGGAGAGCTTGTTTATAAAAAAACTGATATGTTATCCAATAAGACTAGGAAATCAAATATTGGTGAACCTGTAAAGGTCGTGAGCAGCAGTGAAGAACAAATTGAAAGCTCTTACGGAAGCAGAGAAATCATAACACCGGGTGTTGAGTTAGAGGATGGCATTATTAAAACAAAACAAAATGCTATTCGACAAGAGTTGAGGAAGAATAAATTAATTCTTGGTGGGCAAACATTTGAGCTTAATGTTAACCAATTTTATGGCCCAGATGAAGGACAATCTCAATATCAAATTAGAAAGGCCCATCACCTACATGCACATAATCTAAAAACATTGCTCAGGTTCAATCCATATGCGCATGTGGTGGATTATGTAGTTCTTGTCGATCCATGTCAGGTTCCCAACAAACAAGCATTTGACAAGACAAAATGTTTTGATTATAAATATTATGTAATTGGAGGGAACCATTCAATAGAGGCTAAGAGACAATTGATTGCAGAATATCCCAATAACTATCTTTTTCAAACAGTGAAATGCATCATTTACGCTGGCTTAACAGAAATAGAATCAAAGTTATTAGCATGGGATCATAATGCAGATAATGAGTACAGAATGAAAATGACTTTCATCCAAAGGGTCAGATTTATTCATAATGAATTCATAGAAAAATGTGGTGGGGATAAGACACAAGTTAGTGTAGCATTTCGAAAGGAATTTTTAATGGAAACAGGTTATCAAATTGATGAAAAAAAACAAAAGATGGAAAAATGAATACAAATCTCTTCAGAGGCACAAATAACATTTTTCGGTTGGCATTTAGAACTGGGGAGGTATGGGATTTGATTGATGAGATTTTTGATCGGTGGGAGAATATTTCCATAAAAAATCAGAAGGTTAGAAAGAGTAAACCCATAATATGTACCAACAGTAAGGGGGGTCCTGAAATGAAGCATCTTCCAGAGGATATGACTATTACACCTTGGAGAACAATGCAAGGTGTGAAGGATGATAAATTAGTCAAATCAGTATTAGCCCGTGTGAAGTCGGGTGACTTATCAATGGAAGAAATGTGTGCAGAATTTCAAAAGTAAGTTTCTTGAATTATTTCTTTCATTATAATTTTCTTTTAAATAAAACATAATGATGTTGGTAGAATTTGTTATATATGTCAATATATTAACGTTTTTAACTTGATTTATTCAATTAGAAATTTTTTATGAAAATACAAGAACACATGGTTAAAATGTTGAATGAAGGCAGTTGGGATGATGTTGTACGCAACTACCCAGAAGCAAGTTCTACATCAACACTAAAAGAGTTTTATATTGCATTCAATAAGGTATGTTGATTTATAAATTTATTTTATTCATATTTTAACTATTTTTATTTTATTACTTATACATATATATATATATATATATATTTTATGTCATTAAAGATGTCGAAGAAGGATGGAAATGGAGTACCAGATACTTTCAAAAGCTTTATTGAAAAAATTAAGATGGAGAACATGAGAAGGAAGCGTCTTATGAATGTTGAACTAGATCCTACTCTTAATCATTACATTTGGAATGGGCTCGACAGTGTCCAATATCAGATAATACAAGGTGACTGTGAAGACATTGCATCACTAATACCTAAAAGGGAATATGGCCTAGTTATTGCAGATATTCCTCATGGTTTCAATTTCCCAGACATTGAATATGATAGAGAACCATATACTTATCAAGCTTTTAGTAAAGTGGTTACGGTTTTTCAAGAAGTGACAACATCACCACTTTGGCGATTTGTGACATTTCATTCAGACACACAGTTTCCAATGTTATTAACAAGCTTCAAGGGTAAAGCAAACTCAAGGATGCAAATTACATGGTAAGATTTTGAAATTGTATGTTTGATTCCTCCTAAATTTTTTTATTCATGTAAAATTTAATTGAACTTTTACTATGTTATGTTACAGGAAAAAGTCAAATATTGTTTCTTTCGAAGATCAGCCTATTATAAATGATTGTGAGTTCATCCATGTTGAATGTTGGACAAAAGACGATAGCTATAAGCATATTATTATGAATCGAGTAGATGGAAAGAGTCATAGTCAAGTATTGGTTTATGATGCAGTGGTAAGAAAACTAACATATGAGGATAAAGATGCAAAAGGAGATATAGTTAACATTTATCAAAACCACAAGCATTGATTAACTATCTTATAGATCTATGTTCAAATGAAGGAGAATGGGTTTTGGATTTATTCTCAAGTTCAGGTAAGTTTTAATATACAAATTTAAATTTAAATATTTTCTTTTTTACTTTTTATGTCTCCATACTAATTTTCTTACTTTTTTTGTGCTTGATGATTAGGTACAACACTAGCATGTTGCCTACTAAAAGGAAGAAATTGCATTGCCATTGAGAAAGACCCAGTTCAATGCAAATTTATTCAACAAAGAATTAACGCTCTTAAATTCCTTCCAGATGCGAAGCAAGAAGTTGGTTTGAGGAAAGGAGATTTTAATGAATCACGTGTGGCAAAAAAGCAAAGGAACCTCAACCACCATTATATGGAATGATTGGAAAGGGACACTTTGGAAGATTTGCTGACATGAAAGATCCATTAGAAGATGGCGATGATCAAAATGAAGAAGAAAATGCTGCGGAAGAAGCCATCAATGTTGTTCTAGATGATGTTGAAGATGTATTAGTTGATATTGTTGATGATGTTTAAGTTATGCTTGCAAACAAAGCTTATTTTTTAGAACTATTAATCAGTTTTACTTGTAATGTTTAGACTTTGATATTTTATGAGAACAACCCTTTTTTTTTGCAAAAAACATTGATTGCTATCATTTTTTGACATAAAATTCAATAAAAATGTTATTTTCTTAAGTTTTTTTGTTAAGATTCTCCCAAAAAATTAGTTTATTTAACATGTTTTTTTCAACAAAAACTCTGTAAAAGTGTATTTTTTGCATTGTATTTATATTGAAAAATTGTATTTTTTTTGTCATATGGTTCAAAATATTGGTTTTTTAGCGACAATTTTTTGATGTGCATTGAAAAATTATTTAACAATACATAAACATGTAGAAAATATAAACTTTAGAATATTGACCCTTTTTCCATCTTTTATGTATGTGAAAAAGTGAAGATATCATTACAAGTTTTTATTTTAAAAAATTTATTTTTTTATTTTTAAAACACAAGTACATAAATGCACTTAAAAATAAACATCTCACAGAAGAATAAGACATTAGAAAATTTATAGTGTCAAAATCAATCCTATAAAAAAACGTTGGTGATGATACCGTGTAAAGGAGAGAGGAAGAATTCCTACAAATGGTTCTATATCATCATAATCTAGGGTTCCTAGAGGTCAAACTTTTAGGAACACTGAAACAAGAACATATGCCATAGATTTTGTTGGGCCTCTCTTGCACAAATCAAACATTAAAATAATCGTGAAAGCAGTGAAGAACATTATAATACACAATCCACAGAGCATGCCTCCTTATAGAATCCCTCTATGAAGAGTCACGACAAACACAAACAAAATCTTTCCTGCGAAGAAAGGAAGATGAAATTGGGCAAGGTAATTAATGATTCAAATGGGAAATAAGAATTTCAGGTTCTAAAGCCATTTAGTGATCTTTTAAGGAAAAAATGGAAAGTGACTCAAGAAAATGGTGACAATGAAGGAAATAAACCTACAAAAGGGCAGGGTCAAGCCATTCAGGGATTCCATTTCAGTAAGGGAAATGATGTCTTGCCACCACATGAAAAATATGTTGAAGAGGGAGAACTTCCAACAGGTGACAATTATACGTCTGAACTGCCCATTTTTACTCCTGGAGTGGATGACACTTAGGCATCCAATGATGTGGAAACTCTTATAGAGGACAAACCATCATCCTTTTCAAATGGAGAAAAATATGTTGTAATGGATGACCGAGAAGATGCAATAATAAATGATGTTGCTCGCATCAATGAAGATGAAGATGACCATAAAGAGTATGATTTGGAACATGCAAAGCATGAGGACAATGAAGAGTGGGAAAGGAATGAATATGAGCAAGAAGATGAATACTATCTAGATGATGATGAGGATGATGACTTTACTAGAAAGCTTGGTGGCATATTCTCTTCATTAGTGACTTGTATTAGAAGATCTGTTGAAAGTTGTTTGCAACTTTGTTCAAAGCTGTTTGCAAATCTGTGCATGTATTAGCAAGCACAATGGTGGTTTTCTATTGTAGTTTTGCTTGTAATGTAGTGTAAAATGCCAATTTCGTGTGTTTTCAAATATGTCCATGTATTGGCAAGCACAATGGTGGTTTTCTATTATAGTTTTGCTTGGAATGTCAGTGTAAAATACCAATTTCATGTGTTGTTTGACATGATGTTGTCGCAACTATTCAAGATAATTGTTCCTTTTGTATGTATTGAATCTTGTTAATGATGATATAGATCCTATTTGTTTAATATTGTAGAGGAGCACGTACAAAAGAAAATATCATAACTTAATTTAGAGCATATTATGCTTCTCAGCAGAGGGATCAATCATGCCTTTGTATCAATTAGCGCATTGGCATTGCGGCTACTGGCATTTGAATAATGTAGACTTGGGTAGATATTCTTAATTATATGAAGACTATAACAAATTGCGTTTTCTCCTGTGAACAAAAGGTGATTCCTCCTGTAATCTATAGAATTTTAAGGAATTTAGCATAGATTGATTCTTTTTTAGTTTTGATATTCTCATTCTAATGTGAGCATTTTGTTTCGAAATTTTTAGTTGAGTTGCTTCTCAAGATTCCAAATTCTCAATAATATTTGAATTACATTAAAATATTTTTCTATATGGGCTAATTATTTGTTCGTCTCTAATGCTGGAGATACCTTCATAATATTTTATTTTTTAAAATTTGTAGAGACTCTCTTGCACCAATATCATCATGGTTCTCTATTATATGTTAAATAGAGGTGAACAATAATGAAGGCAAAAATTATGAGATGAGATGCACAATGTATTGCGCACAACAAATGGCATCACTCTATATTATAAATGCACTTGTGAATAAAGGGAGAGAAATAAATTCTCCCCACATAAGTAAACATTGAAGGGGGAGACTCTAAAATTCAACATAAAATATGTAGGAAAATAAAAACAATGAAAAGCTTTTATCAGTCTTTGTTTCATTTTATTTAAAGTAATTTAAATGATTATTATTGTTGTTAAATTTTTTACATGAACTACGCTTTTATTTTTCATATGAGATCTATTTTTTTATTTAAAACTTTATTTATTAATATAAATAATATTAAAATTAATATCAAATATAAAACTTAAAATTATAAAAAATTATTAATATTCGAAAAAAAAATAATATATATATATATATATATATATATATATATATATATATATATATAAATTTAAAAAAAAAAAAAAACAAAAACAAAAAACAAAAAAACAAAAAAACAAAAAAAAACAATCTAGTAAAATATTACAGGCAAAATGTAAAAACAAAAAACTAGTGGGTTTGACGTCAATGGGAGGTAACCAAACAAATTGGGAAAATATTATCAAAGTAAAAGTGAGGTAAGAAAATGCTTGAAAAGTATTAGTAGTTGAGTTATGGTTTGAAGTTTTCATAGCTGCCCAAACCTTCTTTGCAAGTATTGGCTTAACAAATATTGTCATCCAAAGGGGACATCAACAATTTCGATGACTAGATAGATTTGGATGGTTTGTTGATAGGTGCCTTTAATCTTCGTGTCCATCCTTTCCCATTTCAAGTTTAGTTAGATTCACCATCAAAGGTTGGCATTAGTTACCTAATTAATGTGTCTTAGAAGATTATAATATCTTGGTAAAGGTACTTTCCTTAAATCACACAATGGTGTGAGATACGAATTGTTCACCCTAAAGTGGGCCAAATGCACTAGTCCAACATACTCTTCCATTATAAGATTTTAGTAAAGGTGCTTACCTTAAAGGACCTAACAATGTGAGAAACACATTGTTCAGCCTAAAGTGGGCCAAGGATACTAGTCTAACATACTCTTCCATTATAAAAATGTTGGCATGAGCCACCTCACTTTTTAAAAAGTTTGCCATCAGTCACCTCCTCTTGAGTCATAATCTTATAAGGGATTTCAGCTATCTATTGAGTCATAGTGGCTAGCTAAATGTTTCCCAAGACAGATATCTTTAAAAAAAAAAAAAAAAAAAAAAAAAAAATTCAAATCAATCTAGTAAAATATTACAGGCAAAATGTAAAAACAAAAAACTAGTGGGTTTGACGTCAATGGGAGGTAACCAAACAAATTGGGAAAATATTATCAAAGTAAAAGTGAGGTAAGAAAATGCTTGAAAAGTATTAGTAGTTGAGTTATGGTTTGAAGTTTTCATAGCTGCCCAAACCTTCTTTGCAAGTATTGGCTTAACAAATATTGTCATCCAAAGGGGACATCAACAATTTCGATGACTAGATAGATTTGGATGGTTTGTTGATAGGTGCCTTTAATCTATGTGTCCATCCTTTCCCATTTCAAGTTTAGTTAGATTCACCATCAAAGGTTGGCATTAGTTACCTAATTAATGTGTCTTAGAAGATTATAATATCTTGGTAAAGGTACTTTCCTTAAATCACACAATGGTGTGAGATACGAATTGTTCACCCTAAAGTGGGCCAAATGCACTAGTCCAACATACTCTTCCATTATAAGATTTTGGTAAAGGTGCTTACCTTAAAGGACCTAACAATGTGAGAAACGCATTGTTCAGCCTAAAGTGGGCCAAGGATACTAGTCTAACATACTCTTCCATTATAAAAATGTTGGCATGAGTCACCTCACTTTTTAAAAAGTTTGCCATCAGTCACCTCTTCTTGAGTCATAATCTTATAAGGGATTTCAGCTATCTATTGAGTCATAGTGGCTAGCTAAATGTTTCCCAAGACAAATATCTTTATATAATTTTCAGGTTTAGAATTTATCTTTACCACATAGAAAGTTCATATTGCCTAGCTGGGGATGACAAAAAAAAAATATGTTTCATAGTTTAAAAGCCAATATTCCATATAGTAAAAAAACTTGTCCTTTTCATACGATTTCCCCTTCAATGTCAATTCTCCACCCCTTGTGTTAACATTCATTATGTCCCACATGTAGCACACCAAAACACTTCCCAACTTTCTACTTTCCCTTGGTGCAATTTCTAGTAATATCCATGGCAAAGTGGTGTGAATAATTGTGGTTAAGAATCTTGTTATATTGTAAGATTATTGTAAGTTTATTTTAATTTGTTTTTTGTTGACCATTATTAGTTTAGCTTTGACCAATGCAACTTATAATGATTAACTTGTGAAAAATAAATATTTATTTTTCAATATTGTTAAAAAAAAAACTATTTTTTTGCAAACATGTCTTATTGTGATTCGACCTTAACTAGAAGATCTTATTGTAGTCTTCGCAGAATATAATGCCATGTGGATAACTACATCACATATTTTATGCTAATTTATGGATATAGTTCCAATATTCATGCATGCTTTTTAGATATTTGTGTAGTGATTTTTTAATAAAAAAATTGAAATCCTTAAAAATAACTCATACTCAAGTAAATAACATATTTACTATTAGTTACTTCCCACCATAACTTATGCAAGTATTTGCATAAAAAATGGATAGAAATAAGATGTAAATAAATATATTATTATGAGTAATTTCTTATCATTATGTATGTTTTCCTCACCAGTTATGTAGGAGTAAAACTGTAAATGTGTAAAATTACTAATGGTTACTACCCACCAAAATTTAACATTGACCAATGTAAGTTATAAATTTTTATGGAGTTTTTCCCATACTATTATTTCTAACTTGAGTGGCAGGAAGAAGTTGTCCTTCAACACTTGTTTTAATTTATATGGTAAAATGGATCTTAATTTATAGCTATTATTTATTTGTTATATATTTTAATGTGATATGTATATTATAATTTTTTTAATGGAAAAAAAGTTGTTTGTAATTTTTTTTAGATAGTGGAAAACATATCATAACTCACTTATAGTGTTTTATGTGATTATTTTAGTTTTTATAAATCATAAGTATAAAATGTAGGTGAATATGCAATAAATTTATTATTATAATTCAGAAACAAAACATTTCTATAAATTGCTAGAAGATGGTCCACCACTGTACCCACAGGATGAGAGGTAGAACTCAGGACCACAATTTTTTTTACTATGATCTTTCCTGGTTCTTGTTTTTTTTTTTTTTGTAAATCTGTCTACTTCTATATTAGTACAAAAATATGTTACATAGAGGCTGAGGCCTCACAGAGCTAGCCCAGAGAAGAGGCATACATATCATAAGACCACAACTGTTGACTATCTGAGATGAACTTTGAAGACCAGGACCTTGTCCTACTGTCGAAACAGCTGGTGCTGAAAAACAAAATGATGATTGGAGTGCTAGACTCGCTACAACAAGTGAGACCGAGACAGACATAATCCATGACAAAAATTACAAGCATACAGAAGGATGCGTTGAAGCTTTGTCTTGAGCCTGAAAGCATAGATAGCAGTACGTGGGGAGCTGCTAATCGACTAAGGAGAATTACATTAAAAAGCCTGCAAAAACTGTGAAGAAGAAGGGAGAAGAACCCCTTCTGAGTACCTGAGAGCAAAAACTGAAGAGCGAGAGCCATTTAAGCGTCGTTGGTGGGTGAGGGCGCTTCTTCCACCACAGGGCAAGCATACGGACTGAATTCAGCATCTGCAGGGGGCGAAGGAGCATGACCTGAAGGAGCGCAAGGCCTGGCTTGCGGGAGCTCGGGCTGAGAGGCCGAAATACCCTGAGAACTTTGCAGACTGACCCCTGGAGGGAAAAACAGTATACCATCTTCAGATTCCTGAACAAGGCCGGAGGGAGCCGAAGGCGGAGCTTGGGCTGTCGGGTTGATCCTGAATTTGATGGAGACCGAAGCAATGAAATCATGGCGGTTGAAGGAACAAGGATAATTGAAGCGAGCCGAATGGAAGTGCTCAGAGGAGGTGAGGCAAACATGAGCTGCAGAGGTGGAAGGGCGTCTGCCACGCCCACGACCCCGTCTTCTGCTGGGTGCCGCAGTTCGACCAACCTCAGTATCCGAAGAATCCGACGAGGTGGCAGAGGAGGGAAATGCAGGAGGCGTATTAACCTGCCCACGAGAAGAACCTCTTCTGCTCAACATTCTGGGCCTCAGACGAGGCATATTGAGAATGAAAGGATAATATGTCCAAGCAGTCGAGAAAGGAACGGAGAGCGAGCTATGAGACTGAAATAAACCAATAGACGGGCCGTGGAAATTACAGAACTGACCAAAAGAGACGTGAAGACCATCCGCTAGCTCGAAGCAGCAACTTAAACGGCACCTCTTGCCATTGCTGGTGCGCAACCAAGGTTCAAAATCCACCTGAGAACAACTGGAATTCAACGGAGAGACATACAACACTGAATGAATAGGCGCCATTGCAATGTAATGGTCGAGAAAACGAGGCGGAAGGAGCTGCATTAATGCAGCAATAACTGTATAAGCTGTCATATATGAGGTGAGCTCGGAGCGCGAAGGGGTGGCGGTGGTGGTAGACCACGTGCCCACCCGCCCCCTTGTCAGCGAATCATATCGCATCCCGTACACCCGCATCCGGGATTTCCTGGTTCTTGTTATTGGTGGGGAAGAATGTTAATTTTTAAGCACATATGAATAGGAAGGGGAAGAAGAGGAGAGTTTAATCTTCTTCTCCACCACCTTACCAACCTCTTCAACATTCAATTCAAAAGGAACATTTGGAGAAAACCTTTTCATCGCAAAATTTTTCTTTGGAGAGCCCTGATATGGGCCTTATTCATCTTTCAAATTATGAGGGACCTTTGGAACAAGAGTATTCATTGAAGATACTTGATCCAACATTGAACGATCCTCTTAGACCTCAAGATTATCACTTTCTGCCTCACAAACCTTCAAGACTTCAAAACTATTGTTAGAAAGAGGTTGATGGGAAGATTCAACCTTACATGTCTATTGCTTCTTATGTTTACTTTTAACTAAAACAAATTCTTTCTTTTTTTCTCCTTGCTTTTATTTGTGATAGGGTGATGGATTTGGACTACTTAGATAATGTGAAGCTTTTGGACAATTTTTTGCAAATTTTCCATACCCGTAACACATATTACACTTGAAAGAAATTTGTTCATAATTCAAAGCGTGGAGGTGAGACCAACCCTCCAAATTTAGTTGAATCACCTCAGGAAGACCTTTTGAGAAATCCATTTCAACAAAAAAATATGGCAAACTAAAAATTGTTCCCATGTGCCCTATCAATGGTAGTAAATCAACCTATTTTATCTCTTATATCATTAAAAATTCATTCACCCCAGTAAAGAAGAGGGAGAAATGACAATATGATCCACACAGGTGCAAATGAAATTTTCATCATAGGATTAAATTCCATAGATTAATGAGTGAGAAACAAATCTCTGGTACCCATGAAATAAAGACTTGACTTATAAAATGGTCTCTATCTTCATGGTTTAAAAAAAAGAGTGTAATACCCATTTCCACAATAGGAAAGGTCGAGGGTTAGCTCAATTAGTCGATTCCCCGTAGTTAAAGCACCTTTTCTATTGATAGGTCACAAGTTTAATTCTCTCCACGGGGTTAGACTTTGTGGTTGATTCGACATGAAGTGATCCCTTTAGGTGGATTTACCCGGTAAAAATATTATGTGGATGTAGCGGTCACCGATCTCCTGGGTCTATGAACCATATAAGAAAAAAATAAAGAACAAAGGCTGGAGGGTTCATGATTTTCCTAATTGACAAAAACCTAATGTTAAACAACTTCATAACTTTTCCATTGGCCAGTAAACTTCCCCAATAACCAATTTTCCTTCAAATTTGCCACATTCTTTTCCTTGGGGAACAAAACCCCATATCCCAAAAAGAGATTGGTTCTGCCTTCGTCACAAATTTGTTTGGGACACTCATTGTGCATACAATGAATTCGCACAACAAACATAATATCCACTTGATATCCCTCAAAGGTTTTCCAGGAGCAATGACAGACCAAATCTCAAAGACGCAAATGCCCCAATAATCCTTGCAAAATCTCAGGGATGAGGGTTGAGAGAAAACCTATGAAGTTCCAATTTGGATAATATTAAGGATTTTAGGAAAGTAGCAAAATGTAGATAAGACACAAGGCATTAACACATTGCTTCAAAAATGAAAATAATGTCGCTAAAGAATCAAGCGAACTGGGTTTGGGTTTGTAAGTCAATTCATACGTGGATCTTACTTGTAGAACCAATGGGTAGATATCGACGGTGTAGGTATCCTAAAAACCCTAAGGAAGCTCAATGCATAGGTTCACTCGCTAAACAAACCTTAGTGGCCATGAAGCAAATGTGTGAAGCTCCATTTTTAAATGAATTTGATACAAACACCCTTTAAACCCTTTAGAAAAATTATTAGTAGTTGTTTGGAAGCTCCACCAATTGGAAAATTTCCACACCTAAAAATTTCCCAAATTTAAAAGTTCAATTATTTTATAAAAAACAATATGATTGAATATTTATAATATTCATAAATAATTGAGACTAGAGGCTTATTCTACAATGGAGTATGAGGGAGATGTGTAAGCATGTATGTCCGTCCATTTCCCTTTAAAATAAAAATAAAAAATAAAAATTATGTTCTAAATAAAAAAATAATGTGGGCTATAATAAAAAAATGAATAGAAGTAAAAAAAATGTATGAATAATATGTTTAAATTTTATCTGCCCATTCTCTTTAAAAATAAATAAATAAAAAAATAATCATATTCTAAATAAAAAAAATTATTTGTTATAATAATAAAAAAAAATTGAAGTAAAAAATGTATGAGCAAATTTTATATTTTCAAAATTATTTCAACAAGAGATTTAAATAAACTATTTGAAGATCTATTTTATTTAATTTATGTCTATATCAACCTCATAAAAAATAAATTGTTAAATTAATGTAGATATCGACTTCATATAAAACAAATTGCTAAAATAAAACATGTTGTATATAAAAAAATATTCAATGTGGATTATCAATAAAATATTTTAATAAGAATTAATATTGACATATTCTTAAACTTATATATTAATAATAAAAAATAACACATTATATTTTGCACTGTAAAAAAAATTGCACATGAAAAAATTTAATCTCTCTCGTCTCATGTTAAATCCTTACTTAAAATACATTAAATCTGTACTTGAAATACATCTATACCAATTTAAAATATTTTATATAGCTTTTATAATAAAATATAATAAAAATATATTATTAAATATTTATAATATTCATAAATACTTTAAAATATTTAAATTTTATATATCCTTTAAATAAAAAAATAAATAAAATTTCCATATATCTTAACGAAAACAATATTAAAAAAGTACATTCAAACTTTTATTTATTTATTTTTAATAAGTGTTTAAAGAAAAACAAAATAATATTAAAAAGATAAATTTTATTACAAAAATTGAAATTAACTTTCTCATTATATAAAAATTGAAATAAATTTGTGATAAATTTTTAAAAATGATCATTCATTTTTTATCTAAACATTTTTGAAACTTTACTATTATACAAATGTGAAATAAAATTTGCCATTACTGCAATTAAATTTGAAAATTTATTATTATATAAAATGTAACTAATATTTTTGAAAATTTATTATTATACAAAATGTGAAATAAAATTTATGACAATTATAATTAAATTCAATATTCCAAAATATGGGTAAGCCTTTACTGATTACAATCTAACTCGAGTGTTTAAAAGCTCATATACATATACAACTTACACGTGTCCCTATAAATATGTAAACACTTAATCCAATACAATTTACACTTTGCTTGTAAATATATAAACATTTAATCAACTACAACTCACACTTGTTCCTGTAAATATGTAAACAGTGAACCTTTTTACAATCGTTTGTGATTTTTATTAACAAATGAATAATTTTACTTGCTTTCTGTATTATTATTATTAGTCCTTTCTACATGCGGCATGGGACTATAGCAATTGAAAATTTGTTTGAGATTAATTCGGACTATAGCAATTGAAAATTTGTTTGAGATTAATTCGTTTGTGAACTTACTTAAAGTTTAGTTTTTGTTTTTATGAAATATTATCACTCATGTATTCGTTTAGCCTATCAAATTCATTGAATAACAGCAGGGACAAATAAGTTTTTTTGATAATTTTATTTAGCCTCTTCCCGAGGCCAGATGCTATATGAACTTTGTAGTTTCATGATTCAAACAATATAGATCAATAATATTTTTTTGAAGAAAAACTAATGCTAGGATTATTTCATCGACATTAAATGTTAAGTTTCCTTAGTTTGTACATAACTTATATCTTGTCTAAATAATCCAAATAATAGACCCATGTCTGGTATCTAGTCCATCAGTTAGCCACACTCCACAACTTAGCCACACGCCACAACACATGCAGTAGGCCCATGCACCCAGATAGGTATGGATTGTGTGATGTGAAGGCCATGTGAACACTAATTTCTTGGTGAGAAGCTAGAAAAGCCGAAATTGCGGTCCAAGTGCAAGCCATTGCAGAGGGAGGAATAGAGAGCATTCCTCCTCAATTCTTCAGGCCTGAGCACGAGAGGCCACTTGCCTTCACTACATTTTTCGTTAATTCGAACGGCTGTGAAATCCCAATTATAGATTTATCCAATCTACACCATTCCGGCCATCTCCTGGAGAAAATGCTGAAAGAAATTGCAATTGCGTTGAGGGAATGGGGTATTTTTCATATTGTCATTCACGGAATTTCGGAAGAGTTGATACAATGCCCATAGAGTGTTGGGGAAGAGTTCTTCCGTCTTCCACAAAAGGAAAAGGAGGCATATGCTAACAATCCTACCACTAGAAATTTGAAAGGCTACGACACCAAGCTCGCTGCTAACGTTGATAGCAAGCTCGAGTGGTTAGATTACTATTTCCACATGCTCTAGCCTCCTTCTCGCAGGCATTTCAGCACCTGGCCCAAACACCCACCCTCTTACATGTAATACTTTTATTTAATATTCTAATCATTCATCTATGGTATATGAAGAATCATAATGTATATGCAATTTTAAATATTATGTAAAAATCTAATGCGTGGGATTTGCAGAGAAGTGAATGATGAATATGGTTGAAAGCTGCTGGGGGTGGTGAATAAGCTATTGGCTGCGCTTTCGATGAGCCTTGGAATGGAAGAATCCGCCATGAAAGAAGCACTGGGGGGCAAAAATCTGGAAATGGAGATGAAAATCAATTACTATGAAAATGCAGAAGCAGATTCCTAAATTACCTGGAGAGTTTGATTTCTTCCGTATATGCAGAAGCATATTCCTAAGCTTGGTTTCTTCCGTATATGCAGAAGCAGATTGCTCAACCCAAGCACCCGCCTGCTCACCTGAGCCCGGAACTCAAGCGCCCGCCCTGCTCAGCTGAGCCCGACACTGCTCGGACAATGGTTCTTTCTCTTTGGTATCTGAAATAAAGGAATTTGTTTCCAACCGCGTAAACTACATTTTATGTGCTGAAAGCCTTTGTCTCTGTGCTGAAATCCTTTGTCCTCGCCCACTGTGATGAAGCCCTCTGTCCCTGTCAAGGGAAAATACGATATATTCGCACTGAGAAAATTCGGGAGGTTTTTGTTCGTGTGTTAAACTAGTTATCAGGTTTCGGAAAAATACAATATATTCGCACGGAGAAAATTCGCTAGGTTTCTGTTAAGTTGTTAAACTAGTTATTCGTTTTATAACATTTTTCTTAATAGCTTTATCATTTTTTTTAAAATGATTTTGATGCATTATATATATATATATATATATATATATATATATATATAAAACAATTAAAAAATAGGAAAAAAAAAAAAACAGTTGTCACATGCATGGATGGCAGGTGTCTAAGCCACGAGCCACGAGGTAATCTGAAAAACACTGAAGTATGTCTTTGGTTAGGCTCCTAGTGCTGTCAGCACTGCTTTTTCTACTAATTCTAGGACTGGCTTGACTCTTGTTACCTTTGCTACGTGTGTCTTTGGTGCTCGTGCTGAATCTGGCTCTCGATCTTGAACATAAGGTGCATCATATAGAGATATATGGAATATACGTATTATACTGCTGGTGAATAAGTTTCTCTTAGGTATGGAACTTCATCTTTTACTGGATCAACAAATGCTAGATCTCGACTTGGAACTGATAGCTCTGGCCTTGTTCCTAGATCTAGTACTGGCTTTCGAAATGGAATTGCACCTTGAAGTGGCTGTGGCTTCCGGGCTTAGCTGTTTCAGTGTGCCTGGTGTACTAAGGTTGTTACTTTGAGAATGAATAAACCATTAAGTTCAATGGGGACGTAGCTTTGGGACCTATAGGACGAGATTCAGTCACTATGCTCAAGCCCGCCCTTACCACCCATTGCCTTTGCTAATACCTTCACCTTGTTGATTTTTTTCTTACAACAAAAAATTATACAATAAGTATACTAGGCGCTTTAAGAATCGAGCTGAATAGATATATCCATATATATGTAGGTTTTAACCCTGTACAGAAATTATATGCAAACGAATTTTAAAAATAGAAAATAAACAATAGCAAGAGCATAGAACATAAAACAGATAAACACAGAGATTTTCCTCTGGATCCCAAATCAGGACGACCAACTTGATTTTTCATTATATTCCTTTTAGTGTTACAACACATATATATACATGCCGAAGCATACATAAACCCCAATCCATTAACCCTGGATTAGAACATACTAGTAGTTCCCTTGACCGGATCTACAAAATACGAGGGGCCAAAAACCGTCATGCCCCAAAACCATGTGCAAACCCATGCACAAAACCATGGGCAGGTCTGCCCACCGAAAAACAAGGTCCAATTTTTTTTCCCGGGGCGTTGCCCCGAACCCCAACAAGGGGGGCTGCCGCCCCCTCTGCGCGTGACTAGCCGTGGAAAGAATATAACACATACCCAACATTCTCCCACTTGTTGTTTTCTTTCCGCAGGGGGCCACAGGAGAGCTTAGTCATTAGCCCAGATCTGCAACACCCATTGTTTCTCTACGCCAAGAGAACTTCTGAGTGCTCACAAACTTCGTTAATGCATCTGCAACATTCTTCAAGGTGTCCACCTTTACCAGCAACACCCTTTTAGCCTCAACCTTATCTCTCACAAAGTGATATTAAACATCAATGTGTTTTTTCTTTGAATGATAAGCAGGGTTCTTAGCCAAGAAATTTCACTTTGGCTATCACAGTGTATCCTTATAGCTTGCTGCACCAACTCCATATTTGAACACAATCTCTGAAACCAAACTGTTTCTTTGCTTGCATGAGCGGCTGCTATGTATTCTGCCTCTGTAGTTGAAAGAGCCACTACAAACTGTCTTTTACTCATCCAACTGACTGCACCTCCAAATAGGCTAAACACATACCCACTTGTAGATCTTCTTTGGTCTAGATCTCCAGCCCAGTCTGCATCAACAAAACCATGAATGTCCAGTACCCTTTCCAATCCTAGTCTTCCCTGGTAGCACAAGCCATAATCACTAGTGCCACAAAAATATCTGAAAACCCGCTTCACTACTATCCAATGCTCCTTCCCTAAGTTTGACATAAACCTGCTCAATACTCCCACTGCATGTGCAATGTCTGGTCTAGTACAGACCATTGCATACATAAGGCTACCCACTGCACTTGCATATGGAACACGGGACATATCCTCCTCTTCTTCTTGTGTCTTGGGACACTGTTCAGCAGACAACTTTGTACCTACAGGAATCAGAACATTCACCGGTTTACTATCGTGCATATTAACCTTTGCAATATAGTCTTGACATACTTCCTCTGGTTTAACCAAAGCTTTCTCTTTGCCCGATCTCTCTTAATTTCCATGCCCAAAATATAGTTTGTAGCACCAAGATCCTTCATGTCGAATTTGGAGAGCATTTAGGTCTTCAAATCTTGGATAATTTTTTTGTCATTTCCAATCAACAACATATCATCCACATACAAGACCAAATAAATAACACGGTCACCAATTAATTTAAAATAAACACAGTGATCCTCTTTGCTTCTGGTGAAGCCAAGTCCTCATATATAGGTATCAAATTTCTGATACCACATCCTTGGTGATTGTTTTAACCCATACAGAGACTTTTTTAACCTGCATACCAGTTCTTTCTTCCCCTTCACCATAAAGCCTTTAGGTTGTTTCATGTAGATCTCATCTTCTAGATCCCCATGAAGAAATGTTGTCTTCACATCCATCTGTTCTACCTCAAAATCAAATGTAGCAGCAACAGATAAAAGTAATCTAATAGAAGTAACTTTGGCAACAAGAGAAAAAATATCACCAAAATCAATTCCCGACAACTGGGAATAACCTTTTGCTACCAACCTAGCTTTGTATTTCTCCACTTTGCTTTCTACATTCATCTTCTTCTTAAATACCCATTTGCTCCTGATGGGCTTCCTTCTAGCTGGCAACTCCACCAGATCCCATGCCTCATTTTTATGCAAGGATGTCATTTCATCAACCATGGCCTCCTTCCAGAGTTTTCCATTCTCTGAATCTATGGCCTCCTTGAAGGTTCTGGGATCATCATCAGTTATAGTTAAAGCAAAATTTGAACAAAAAACAGATGGACCATACCTTTCTGGTTGTCTTCTTTCCCGAACTGATCTTCTCACAGTTGGAGTTTGTGACTCTTCTTCTTCTGAGTCTTCTTCTGTTGTAGAGTCTGATTCATCCTCCTTTAGCTCAAACTCTATCTTTTCAGGTTCCTTTGGTAGGACTTCATGTTTAACAACATCTTTCACCTCTCTAAATACCACATCTCAACTGTACACAACCTTCCTTGTTTCCGGGTTCCAAAGCTTGTAACCCTTTAAACCATCCTTATACTCATTAAAGATGCACCTTTTAGATTTATTATCCAACTTTCTCCTTTTCTCCTTTGGAACATGTACATATGCATCACATCCAAATACCCTCAGATGTGAAAGAGAGGGTTTCTTACCAGTCCAGAGCTCATGTGGAGTCTTATCCTCCAATGTTGATGAAGGTGATTTGTTAACCAAGTAACATGTAGTATCCACTACCTCTGCCCATAATTCTTGCCCTAACTCGATACCACTGAGCATACTTCTTGCCTTTTCCATCAGCGTTCTATTCATTCTTTCTGCAACTCCATTTTGTTGAGGTGTGTATGGAGTAGTCTTCTGCCGTGCTATACCACACTTCTTATAAAACTCTTCAAATTCCTTCTTGCAGAACTCCCCACCATTATTTGTCTTCAACACCTTTATCTTCTTCTCTGTCTGGTTTTCCACCAGAGCCTTAAATTCTTTAAATATGTCAAAGACTTCAGATTTCTTCCTCAAGAAATATATCCATGTATTCCTTGAGAAGTCATCTATGGATGAAAAATTGTATGCAGACTTACCCAGTGATGGAACCGACACAGGTCCAAACACATCACTATGCACAAGCTCTAATATCTTGTTTGCCCTCTTAGCACCAGAAGGAAAACTCACCCGATTTTGCTTCCCACATACAAAATGTTCATAGAAATCGAAATCCAGAGAGCTATTAGACATACCTTCTACCATACCATTTTCATGCAGTATCCGAAGGCCCTTCTCTTTAGTATGTCCAAGCCTTTGATGCTATAGCATGGTATTTTCTCCAGAGACTGCTAGGCTTTCCGCTCCACTTTCGGGAACCACATAACTGTTGCACTCATCAATAATAGTGCTACCCTGAAGCTTGTACAAAGTTCCAATCCGAACTCCCCGTATTAATATTAGTGCTCCCCGAACCATCTTATAGACATATTTTTTGAACACTGTTTTTACACCTGCATCATCCATCTTGCTTACAGAAAATAGATTTCTGGCCAATGCAAGAATGTGCAGAACACCAGGAAGTGTAATAATCCTTCCACCTTGCAGCTTCAGCTTGAATTTTCCACGTCCGACGATTCTGGGCTTCCTATCATCACCTAAGAAGACATCACCGCCATCATATTTCTCATACTCGCAGAACCAATCCCTATGAGGAGTGAAGTGAAAGGATGCACCCGAGTCAATCAACCATGACTCACGATCTACATGTGTATTTGAAAAAGAAGCCAAATACACATCCCCACCTTCATCTGAGGTGGTTTTTGCCTCTGCAGAAGGAGCATCATCAGATCCCTTTCCTTTCTCGGGAGCTTTAGATCTGTAGTCCTTTTTGTAGTGCCATTCCTTTCTGCATTTCCAACACACCTTTACATACTTTCTAGGAGATTTAGATCTCCCACTCGAAATCTTATTCTTGTTTTTGTTATGGGACATTCCTCGTACAGATAAGGCATCTCCATTCCGACCCTCCATAGTTCTCCGTTTCATTTCCTCCGACAGCAAGGCTGAGACAATGTCATCAAAATTCAAGGTAGTTGTATTGCTACCTATTGCAATAACCAAACTGTCCCACAAATCTGGTAGAGAACACAACAAACCGATGCACTTATCTTCATTTGAGATTTTAATATCAATAGATGATAGCTGGCTTACCACAGTATTGAAGGCGTTCAGATGCTTTGTCACCGAGTCTCCATTCTTCATCCTCAGGTTATACAGTTTTTTCCGTAGGAACAATTTATTCACCAAAGACTTAGATTGGTACAAAGTCCCTAGTTTGTCCTACAACGTCTTTGCTGTAGCTTTCTCAGATACATTCAACAATACTGAATTTGAGACACACAACTGTATTATGCTCTTTGCCTTCCGATCCAGCTTATTCCAGTCTTCATCTGACATTGCCGTTGGTTTAGTACTCGGATCTACTGCGATCCACTGATCTTTATTCACTAGTAGATCCTCCATCTTAAGCTTCCACAACTCAAAACTCTGACCATTAAATTTATCGATCTCTATCTTCCCGCTGCTCACCATCTTCTTTCACTGCAAGAATCGATCCCGCAGATCTCCCACTGAACATGGTCTACTACAGGCCCGAGCAAAAAACCCTCATCAGCAAAGGCGTCCCCTTGAAGTTGAAACAACTTCGATACCAAATGTAGGTTTTAACCCTGTACAAAAATTATCTGCAAACAAATCTTAAAAATAGAAAATAAACAATAGTGAGAGCATAGAACATAAAATAGATAAACACAAAGATTTTCCCTTAGATTTCAAATTGGGGCGACCAACTTGATTTTTCATTATATTCCTTTTAGTGTTACAACACATATATATACATGTCGAAGCGTACATAAACCCCAATCCATTAACCTTGGATTAGAACATAACAATAGTTCCCTTGACCGGATCTACAAAATACCAAGAGCCAAAAACCATCATGCCCCAAAACCATGTGTAAACCCATGCACAAAACCATGGGTTGGTTCTCCCACCGAAAAATAAGGTCCAATTTTTTTTTTCTCGGGACGCTTCCCCAAACCCCAAACAAGGGGGTGGCAACGTACAAGGGCGACTGTCGCCTGCCCTGTGACCCCCCCACACATGATGAGTCGTGAAAAAAATATAACACATACCCAACAATATAGAGATCCAGCTTCCAACAACAACAGTAGCAACATAGAACATAAAGAGCTATTTGAAATCTTGAATCACATGAAAAACACGATCTCGTGCTAGTTCCAAGTTATCCCGCCAATGAAAAGTTCGAACCCTTTCCCGCCTATCCACTAAACACTTCAATTGCGAGAGGCTTGCATTCATGAACTGACCAATGTAGCCAAAACAATTCAATTATGTGATTCTTCTATGAAGTAATTACAATTAATGTATTACAAAACAGAAGACAATTTTCGAGAAGCTTGCAAGGCAGGGACAATAGCAAAAGGATGTGTACTGAAATGCTCAAGCAATATGATAAATTCCTATTTGTCCATTACCTGTAATTCAATGTTTTTCTCCTTCTCGGTGAATTGTGTAGCTAGTTGAAAAAATCACTTTTGCCAGTATTAATCAAGGAGGCATTGACGTTGCCCAAATGGAGATTTGTTTCCCACAATTGTCATTTATGAGAATTATATTATATATTTTTGATATGCAAATCTTTTTAGATTAATTTTAAATATATTCAATATATAACTTAGTTTAATTATGCCCAATCTTAAGCTAATTTAATTATTTCCAATCTAAAGCTTGAAGCTTGGCTCTTACCTTCCGCCCAATCTTAAGCTTGCTGGTCTTACCCATATTTGCCATTCAAGCTAATCAAGTCCACTGCAGCTGCTCCGGAGCGATTCTTGTTTATATTTTATTCAACAATGTATTTGAATTTAAATTAATGTTTTAGTTAGTATCTTGGGCTTAAAAAGTCGAAAATACATTTCAAATTTTAATAGCGATGTTATAGTTGGTACTTTGAAAATTATATTTATGAGAATAAAATAACTTCAAAATTTAAAAGCAAGAAGTCGAGAAAGAAGTCGAGAAAACCTTTGGACATGGAAGCTTCCTCCACCCTACCGATCAATAGTTTTAATTGCGTTTATTTTTTCATTTGTGACAATAATATTTAAGAATATGGAATGATATAATTTTAGAATTATTAAAAAAATCTAAATTTTTGATTTAAAATTTACAAATCAATTTACCAGCCGCTTCGCTGTCACGGTGCAAATTCAAATTTGGTAGTGGAGCTATGGAATGCCGGTTGTACGTCCCAAAAAGTCATCAGATCACAGTTAAGCTTTTCTTAATCAGATAAAAGCTTCTCATCAGTTAAAGCGTTGTGGCCGTTTGCTAGGGAGAGTATATAATAAATTTTTGGGCAGCCAACTTGCTCTCATCTTCTTCTTTACTCTGAATTGCAGGGACATTTTCGTGCAGCCAGCCTGCTCTTATCTTTTTCCTTACTCTGAATTGCACAGACAATTTTGCACAGCCAATCTGCTCCTCTCATTTTCTTCTTTTCTCTGAATTTCATTGATTTGGTTACTTTCTAGTCCAGATTTGGTTGTTTCATTGCATTGCCATGCATGGCGTTTGTTACAGTCCATTTTCTTTATGCTTTGTCCACTTGTTTGGATTGTAATTGGTGCTTTTTGTTCATTTTTCTTTTCTTTTTCATTTTTGCCCTTTGTGTTTGCAATTTTTGCCGTGGATTATATTTGGCTGCCGGATGCAAGGAAGGAAAAAGATATATGGCTAGAGATAAAACCCACCATCTTGGATTCTATGAAGTTGCAGCCAGCAGGTTTGTTTTGTTTTTGTTTACATTTTTACTTATATATATATACAGAATGTGAAGGCTAGTTGGTAGATGATTGCAATGCATTGAATAGTTGTCTTAACCATAAAGATAGAGATAGGCATTTGGTTAATGATTTGAAATGAACTCTTATAGATAGGATCGTTTGCCATTTTGATATGACATGACATTAATGATATAACCTTTTTTATTTCTCATTTTGTGTGAAATTGGTGCAGGTACGTGCAATGTGAGTTGATGGTGATTCGTACGGCCTTCAACTTCATTTTCTATTATACTCTGTGTGAGGTAAGTTTAACACATTAAAAAGTCAGGCTAATACTGCGTAAAGTAATTATATACAAATCTGATCGACCAGATTTCAAATCTCATGATTATATAATTCTTGTAGTACTTGCGAGTTGTGTCATTTAATGTTAGTAGGCTAGCTTTAGTTTTGTTGTGTCATTTAATGTTAGATGGCTAGCTTTAGTTATGGGTGTTTGTGCTCTTCGAGGTTTTCTTTGTTGATTTCTTAAGTTTTAGCAAGATATACAGCAGAGCCCAAACACCGGAAACCCAATGACGTGGTGTTTGATAGGGGATTCCTCAGGATGGATTACAGCAGAAGCCGATTTCACCCCATGGGTTACCTAACATGCATAGAATCGTAAAAGTCGTTTCATGGTACAGGGAAAGTACAATTATTTTATTGTTTGGACTTTAGAAAGTACAATTATTTTACTATCAATTAAATTTTACATTAGGGCATTTCAATCAGTGTAAATTTACGGGAGAGTTAGATTGCATCTAATTTTTTTTTTATGGGTTAATTCTTGGTTAATGGTATTGGCCCAGGTCTAATGTTTTGAAATGAATTCTGATTTTTAACGGGCAAAAAAAGAGGGTTCGCCATTGAGGAAATTGGGACATAGATGTTTTAATTTCAATTTCAACCTATGAGCCTCCTGATTTCTTCCATGAATAGGTTGGTTGATTTATCTGGGTGGCTAAAGTCATTCTATATATATTCTATATAGGTTGGTTGATTTATCTGGGTGGCTAAAGCACAATGGGAATGGACCCTGATTCTCTTTCAATCTTTGTTCTCTGTTACTGCTGACATGGGAAGGCAGGCCGGAGGAGGATATACTACAAAGAATGCAGCCAGTCCGAATCAGGTAATTCCAAGCCAACGATAATTCTAACTCGTTTGGGTCTCATTTCTTCCGCTGTTCTTGGTTATGGGCGTTGGTTGTTGGCTAAGCTAATGAATCAGAAATGAATTCTAATTTGCAAAAGAGAGGGTTCGCCATTGAGGAATAAGATGAGACAATGGATACTTCTGTTTCAACCTATAAGTTGCATAATTTCTTCCACGGGTAGGTTAGTTTTATTTATTTGCTTTGCTACAGTCATTTACATATAGTCAGAATGGAATTATTACGTAATTCTTTTTCAAACCCTTGTTTATTGTTATTGCGGAGATGGGATGACACTCCGGAGAGAAAATACAATGAAGAATATGACCAGTCCGAATCAGTTAATTTCAATCCAGAGGTATTTCCAAGTAAAACTAGTCTGAATTTCATTTGTTGGGCAGTTCAATGATTTGAAATTCAGATTTCCATTAGGTTAAAAAGGAAACTCGCCATTGTGAAAGAATATGAGATATGAATGTTTTTATTTCAAATTATGAGCCGCCTGATTTTTTTTTTCTTGACGGTTTATAGTTAGTTCAGTTTGTTTATTTGGGTTGCTTATATCATTTATGCATAACCACACAAGAAATAGAGTATAGTTATTTTCGATCTTTGTTTGCAGTCATTGCAGAGAGATACTTCGCGGAGAATCGAGAAGGCATGGCAGGGCCCATTAAGGAGAGACACGAAGAATGCGACGAGAGGAATCTGTATCAGGTTCTTTCATTTTCTTTATTGAATAATTATTTTATGGTTATTCTATATGTGTTAATTTTCTATTAAACTAAACCATGGTTATTCTATATCTATATCTATTGTTAGTTTTGGATTAAACTTATTTTAAATTCACATTGCATTATATGTGGTTATTTTACTTTATATATAATAAATTATATATGCTTATTTTATTTAATATGTCTATCCGATATGTTGTTATAAATTTGGGTTTTTTTATTGAATTATTTCATTATTGTCAATTTTCTATTAAAATAATTTACTCTTAAAATTATCATTTAAAATCTCTTTCATCCGAATTCCCCTCAATTCAAAGGAGAACTAGGTTATCTCGAAATCATAGATTATTTTAGATGATTATATTGGCAGCTATTGTGTAGGTTATATTCATATAAGAGACCTCTTTGGTTGTCACTGTAGATGGTTTTTTTCTGCCCAAGATAAATTTGGTTTCTACTTGCTTTTATATACAAAAGGCCTTTTCCTCAAAGATTCCTTCCTCCTTTCAGTGTGGGTAGTTTTTTTTTTCCACAACAGACCTTTTCCTTAAAGATTCCTTCCTCTTGCCAGTGTGGATAGTTTTTTCCCACAACCTCGTGCCAACATGGATGGTTTTAAAAGGGACAAATTGTGCCGTCCCATATTAAAACACTATTGCTATTATGTAATTAGGAATGAGATAATGCCAATAAACCCTACCTTGTTGATGAATTTAGATTATATTTGCATTCCATACTCACTAAAATACTATTGTCAGTGGGTGTAATCATGAATGGCATAGTGCCAATCAACATTGCCTTGTTGATGAATTTTGATTACCATTATGTAATCATGAATGGGATAATGCCAATTAACCTTGCTTATATTATATGGTGACCATCTTTATTTAAGTGAGGAGAACTAGGTGCCAAAGGAAGTCCTCAAAAAATACTAGCCCTCTAAATTTGTTCTTACACTTTTGTTAAGTCAGGTAAGTCCTAGTTGACCATTTACCTAGTAAAGAACTCTAATCAAATACAATTATTGTGTATATGCAATATGATAAATAGTTTTTATCATTTATAATGTTGAGAAGTGATTTAAATTTGAATTTAAAGTGCTATTAGATTATTGGTGGTCAAATCATTGGCGTTCCAAAGCATTGTCAAAAAGTTTTTATTAATTATTATTATTATTAATGGTTTACTTTTATGAAATAATTTTTATTAATGATTTTTTTTTAAAATGAAAAATATTGAAGTTTTTGTTATTTTTATAGTGTTTATCTAAACTTAAAAGTTAAAATATCTCCTTTTGTAATCAACTCGGCCTCTCTCTAGCCACTCGCACTTCCCAACAACTCGCACTATTGGACTGGAAATGCGCAGATTTGGCCTCCAGAAATTCGTATAGCCCGGGAACCCTTCTAGGTGAGCCATCCTGCCTCCCTCTGCCACTAGAAACCACTTGCTCTACCTCCAGGAAATAGATCCAACCTCCAACAACTGAAACGTGGCTCTTCCAACAACTTGTACTGGGAATCTGGCTAATTCGCACTGCTCTGTACAACCTCCTCTGCAGATAATTCAACCCCCTCTTTCTTGTCTCTCAGACATTGGAAATACCGAGGAAATCTTCCTCTAGAATATTTGCTGCTCCCTCTCTTCGATGCTTTCCATAGCCTCAACTATGCCTTGCTAAATACCTACAAGTGGGTAGTTGAACTACCCAAATGATTTTTGATTCCCTTTCTCCAATTCTTTGACTTGCTCTTATAATCTTCTATTGGACAACCAACGACCAAGATCTAATCTCGATCAATAGAAATCTCTAGAGCAATATCGAATTACCTTAATTAATTAACTTTAATTAACCAACTTCACTAAGTTAGACTTAAGAAATAATTAAATTATTGGCTAATTAATTTAATTGAGGCGTTTCTGAGCCTTATCTCACGAAACCTTTTATGGATTTTGGATATCTCGTGTTCCTTAGCCTCTTAGACATCATAGAGACTAGAACATGTGTCTGTCGCTACTCCAAAAAATAACACTCGCTCTTAGTGAGTAAGGTGTTCTCCACTATACCAATTTGTGCTTTGAAGTATACGAACTTGGCTCTCCCTAGAGCCTTCGTGAGCATATTAGCCATCCGCTGGTCTGTGGGAACATGTTGTAGCCAAACTGATCCACGTTGCTGGTTTTTGACGTCTATTGTACCTCCTTCGTTCACATCTTCTAGCTGCACTAACTCCCTGTCACTGGAAATCACTATGAAGATGTCAATATGGAAAACACTATCCACCATGCTACTGCGCATACTCTGATCTGACACTGCTAATGGCTCTGCACTGTTGCTATCACTGCAACCGTGTGCCGATCTCTCAAATCATAAAGATCAAGCTTCCATGGGGCTGCTCCCTTTGAAGCAAGACTCCCTCTGGGTCTCAACTCTTTCTGATCTACTATGTCATTGCAACTGGATCTGCTCCTGTCTCTTGAGCCTCTGATAGCAACTAGCTCTGCACTATCTACTGAGCACCTGACTGGATCTGCAACTGCCTCTGAAGTATCTGACTACAACTAGCTTTGTACTGTCCCTCAAATATCTAACTGCGCCTTGCTGACACCTCGATCATCCTGCCACTTACTACTGTGGCCTCCTGTAGCAAAGGTACTGATCCATGTGAAGGATACACGACTGGATTTGATCTATTGATCATGCCCTCCATGGTTAGATCTAGACCTCCTGTTGCTCCTCCCATTGATCTTGCCCTGTCTAGCATATTGGAGTATCATACTCCTCCATCTAAGGAAAATGCTTCAAACATCACAAACTCATCCTCCAATCTGACAGATAAGTCAACTATCTCTGCCGAAGCTACTGTTTGCTTCCCCTTCTTGTCCTTCTTCCTCTTCGAACACTAGGTGACTTAGCAACCAAACTCACCACATCCAAAGCACTTGACGTTTGACAGGTCCTTCTTCTTCTTCTCTCCTTTTGAATCTTGTCCCTGCCTAGGACCCTTCTTTGCTTTTCCCTTTCTTGCAAGGGCTATGTTCACCTCCTCCTTCTCTACCTTCAATCTCTTGTCGTTGTTGCTAGTAGTACCATCAATGGGATTGAACCTCAACTCCTCCTAAGTGAAATCTCTCTATAGGCACTTCCAACTAGGAAATGTGTCTCACCCAAAAATTGTTTGGATGAATGTATGCCACTTCTTGGTAAACGTGTTGAGTGTTGTGCACACCAACTCACTGTTTGAATTCTTGTGAGATAGGTGTTGGAAATGTTGTCATTGATGGCAAAGGAGGAGTACCTGAACCAACAATGAGGCAAAGTAGCAGACATGAAGCAGAGGCAATTGTAGAAGGGTCATTTTGAGAGGCAGCAGAGGCAGCAAAAAGATC